>LOJH01006357.1:7073-39642 GCA_001685095.1 Ellobius talpinus
CAGGACAGGCTTCAAAGCTACAGAGAAACCATGTCTTGAAAAACCAAAAAAAAAAAATTTTAAAAAGTCTCTTCTCCCTTACCCCATGGATCTCACATTGAATGTTTCTAGTCTGTGCCAACAACTCTTTTCAGGAGGAGTAGTGGAGGGTGGGCATCTGCTTGACTCTTTATTTAAACGTAAATAGAGTATGTGTGTTGCTGTGAGTGGACTTTCTCCCCTGGAAAGCATTTAAAATAGCTGAGCATGTTAAAAATGCTTTGCAGAAGAAGGAAGGATTGTCACCTTATTGGTATCTTTTAAATCTGAAAACTTTTGCCGAATAGAGCAGCTCAGTGGCCACTGGGTCCTGGCATGAATACAGATGCAAACCCAAGGAAGTGACTTTCACAGTGTGTGTTTGACAGCAGGACCAGAGGCAGGAGATTCACTGCATCGTGCAGTTCTGTCAGCCTTGGTGTTTGTTTCAACAGATAAAGGAAGGCTCACTATCTGCTGGGCAGATGTGGAATGAGACTTGAAAAGCAAAACTAAACAAAACACAGGAACCTTCCTTCCAGTGACTGTGGATATGGCTCAGCAGCAGGGCTCTTGTACAACGTAGAAGAGGCAATGATAATACCGATGACTAGTTAATGAATTTAAAACGTGCCACGTGGCATTTCAGATCCTGTAATCCTAGTGCTTAGGGCTGAAGGAGCAGGAGTTTATGGACATTCTCTGTGTAGTGAGTTGCAGGCTAGCCTGGGCTACCCAGAACTCTGTAAGTTAGACTGCTTAGCAACAGTCACTACTAAGAATCGTTCTAACCAGTGAAGTACTAAATCCATTTCTCTAAACTCAGAACAAGTGCAAATGCGTTCAGTAGTGTCTTAATAGACAAAACAACCGGTGCTGAAGACTGCTAGAAAATGGGAAAAGAAAGGTTGTGCCTTTTGTTTTACCACTTAGGTTATTGTATTAGTGATATGCTTAGACATTTAGTAAGATAGTTAAATCTAGCATAAATAACTGTTAAGAATTCGTGTGTGTGTTTGAGTCAGGGTCTTATATAGCCTAGGTTGGTCTTGGATTTTTGATGTAGCAAAGATGATCTGGATCTCTTAATCCTTCTACCTGTTTCCTGAGTTTCCTGGGGTTACAGGCCAGTGACAATACACCTGACTCTAAAATACTCCATGCTTAAAATAAACACCAAAGAAATAGAAATGTAGGGAAATAAGCTACTTACAAGTCTGGTAAAAATGATAAAATTCCATAGAATACTTTTGTCAATAAAATTTCACGAGTTACATGAAGAAAGTGTGATATAGGAAGAAAATACTGTCTGTCGTATTAAAGGGAACAGAAGAAATTGAAAGACAGAAGTATTACTTTCCTTGCTGAGCAGACTACTGTGTATATATAGTGCAGAAGCAAACAAGCTATAGTGACTCACTGGCCTGTCGTCTCCTGTCTCCCGTGTGTGTGTGTGTGTGTGTGTGTGTGTGTGTGTGTACACACATATGGGTGCATGGGTGCGTGGGTGCACATGTCTGTGTGGAAGCCAGAGGTAAACTCTGGGTGCTGTTCCTTAGGAACTGTCCACCTTGGGTTTTTTTGTTTGTTTGTTTGTTGTCGTTGTTTTCATTTTTGGTTTTTCAAGACAGGGTTTCTCTGTGTAGCTTTGGTTGTCCTGGAACTCACTCTGTAGACCAGGCTGACCTCAAACTCACGGAGATCTGTCTGCCTCTGCCTCTTAGCGCTGGGACTAACAGCATGCACCATCACCGCCTGGCTTGGTGTTTTATCTTATTTATGTGTGTGTATATATGTATATGTTGGTGTGAGCATATGCCACATGTGTGTGGGGGGGGTGCTCTTGGAGTCTAGAAGAGGGTATCAGTTTTCTTGGAACTGGAGTTATAGGTTAACCTGTGTCCTGAGCTTTTTCCTTTTTGTTAAAGTTTTTTCTGTATGATTGTTTGCCTGCATGTATATAGTATGTCATGTATCATGTGTGCAGTTCTTGAGCAGGCCAGATGAGGACTTCAGATTTCCTAAGAACTAGAATTACAGACAGTTGTTACCAGCCATGTAGGTGCTGAGAAGTGTACCTGAGTCCTCTGCAAGAGTAGCCAGCAGTCTTAGCAGCTGAGCCATCTCTTTAGCTTCTGCATTTTGTTTTTGTTCACGAGACATGGTCTTTGACTGGGGTCTGGGCTCCCAGTGAGGCTCAGGTCAGTGGTCAGCAAGCCCAGGGGCGGAACTGCCTGCCTCCGCCTCCCTGCAAGTACATCCTCCAGACCTTTCCTCCTTTACAGGCCGGTCTGCTATGTAGGTGCTCATGCTGATGCTGCAATTCCTTAAAAACAAGCAGATCTGGGTTGTTTCAGGAAAGCTAATCTGGAAATCATAAGAATGCTGAGAGCAAAACAGCCTGTATTTTAGTTCAGTGAGTGGAGAACAGGGGTTTGTCGGTATTGATTGAAAGTGTGGTATGTGTCCGGAAGAAATGTGCTGTGACCATGAGTAACACTGAATTACAGTTAGGCTAAAGATTCAAATGTGGTGGCGCACGCCTTTAATTCCAGCACTCTGGAGGCAGAGACAGGCGGATCTTTGTGAGTTCGAGGCCAGCCTGGTCTATAGAGCGAGTTCCAGACCAGCCAAGGATGCACAGAGACCTTTCTTGAAAACAAACAAACAAAATGTGACAAAACAAATTAAAGACTAAAAACTTAAAAGCTGATAAAATAAATATTTTGTGTATACAGTAAAGATCCACACAAAATCAGTAGACTAAAACTCACCTGTTTGCAGTAAAATAGTTAATATGCTGTGTATATAGGGAATGCTTCTAAACTGACAGGAAAAGGAAGTATAATTCAGCAAGAAGTCAGGAAAGGTTGGGAGCAAGCTGTTTGCAGAACAGTAAATCCAAGCGCACAGGAAGCACCAGGAAAGTGGAGCTTAGGCTTACAGGAGCAGAGAAACTTGTGGTTTGTGAGGGTCATGGCTGCAGAGGGCCCGAGCTCCTGTCTGAGCTCCTGTCTGAGCTCCTGTCTGAGCTCCTGTCTGAGCTCCTGTCATCTGAGCTGCCGTCATGCTCCTTCCTGCTTCATGATCTGTATGTTCCAGAATGACTGCTGGCTTCTACAGTCGTGCCATTTTCAGGGAGCTTTAGTTTTTGTTGCAGGACAATAAAATACTTTTGGTTGCGCTGCATGTTTTGTTGAAGGACATGCTTTTGGTTGCACTGCATGTTTTGTTGAAGGACATGCTTTTGGTTGCGCTGCATGTTTTGTTGAAGGACATGCTTTTGGTTGCGCTGCATGTTTTGTTGAAGGACATGCTTTTGGTTGCACTGCATGTTTGCATCTGTGGGTAAAAGAAGTCTAAAGTGTTTTTCATATTCTCATCAGTGTGCACAGTTGGGTTGGGCCATGTCCTGCCTTTCGCTTCCTTTTCCATGAGAGAAAGTGGTCTTTAAAAACTCACTACAAATCCCACTTGGGCCGTGGATGCTTGAGGATCGTTTTGAAACAGTAAGCGCTCGCCCAAGCACAGCTTCACCAATGAGTGTGCAGGGCAGGGCTCTAAAGCAGTTGACTTGGAGAACTTTCCCAGAACGGGATCGCATGCCATGCCATCTTCTATGGATGTAGAGCCCCACAGAGGAAGTGGATTTAACTTAGCGTCTCTGGAAATAACTTTCTCCAGATCCCATGTAATAATAACATTTAATTACAACATCATTCACGTGACACATTCGGTGGTTTGTAGAACTGTCATAGAATTGTGTCACCTCCACCCCGATCTGATTTTAGAACATTTTTTATTAAAATGAAATCTCTTAAAATGTAAGAAGTCATCAAATTCAGGCTGAAAGTTCCTCAGTGTCTCAATAGAGTACAAGGTACCACATAGTCACATAAAATGTGCTGGCTTTTCTACCCTGCCCCATCCCCAAACCCCCATAGCTTGGTAGAGACGTCTCACTCTTTGTTGTTCTCTGTAGGAGCACAGGAGCCACTTACTTTGCCTGTGCCCGAGGAAGTGGTGTTGAGAAAGATCCTTTTGTAGTCCAGTTGTCTTGAGTCTGTGCTGCTGGTTTGCAGGGCACTAGCTGACATGAATAATGACGGAAGAATGGATCAAGTGGAGTTTTCCATAGCTATGAAGCTTATCAAACTGAAGCTCCAAGGATATCAGCTCCCCTGTGCGCTTCCCCCTGTCATGAAGCAGCAGCCAGTTGCTATTTCTAGTGCACCAGCATTTGGTAAGTCTGAAAATTGGTTGGTTCCTATATCTTATTGTATGTCTTAAAAATGGATATTTTCCCTTTTCTCCCCTCAGAAATAATGAAATTCTTGCATAGTTTTATCTTTAAAAAAGGAAAAAGAAAAAGAAAGACAGCTTTCAGAAAAGTAATGCTGTCCACGTCGACCCTGAGGGTAAAGGTCATTACAATGGGAGAGGTTCAGTCTACCTGGGTTTAAGGAACGGGCTAGCGCTCTGTCTCTTGCTTTTCACATTCATTTGGATTTTCAGAGTCTTTGTTTCTCCTTGTACATAAATAGTTCCCTTGGATTGTGATATCTTTTTTTTCTTTTTTTTTTTAAATTCTTTTGAGATCACATTTCCCCCTTCCCTTTCCTTCCACCCTCTGATAAACTTCTCCTTGTTCTCTTTCAGATTCATTGCCTCTTTTTCTCATTAACTGTTACATGTGTGTGCACCTGTGCGAGTGTGTATGTATGTGTGTGTTTCTTAATATGTAAATATAACCTGCTCAGTCTGTGTAATGTTACTTGTATGTATGTTTTCAGGACTACTCACTGGATAACCAATTGGTCTACTCTTCCCTGGGGAAGATTATTTCTTCTCTGCATTTCTTAGTTGCCTGTAGTTCTTTATGTAGCGTTGAGGCCTCCTGCCTCCACCCCGCCTTCCACTTAGTATGTCTATTGTTAGTGTCCTTGTTCAGCTCGTGTTTAAGCAGTCATGTTGGTGAGACTTCATGAGTGTAGCTGCTGATGTTTCCTGTGACACTTTCATGGCAATCTCCCTGATCCTTTGACTCTTAGAATCTTTCTGCTTGCTCTTTTGCAATGGTCCCCGAGCCTTAGGTGCTGGAGCTGTATTAGATGGATCTCTTGTGACCAGGCTCCACAAAAGGCTCTGCCTTTTGATTGGTTGTAGTTTTCTGTAATGGTCTCCCTCTGTTGCGAGAGAGTTTCCTTGATGAGGGTGAAGACTACACTCATCTGAGGGTAGAGTATAAATATTTAGAATGTAGTTAGGGATTATGCTGAGTTGGTAAATGACCGTTGTAGGTCCTTTCCAAGATCCATGACTTCACTAGACTTGGGTAGTCGGCTATGTTTCCATTACCAGTCAGAATTTCTGTTTTGTTGAGTGGATCTTAAATCCAACTAGGGAGTTGTTGGTTACCACCAATGTATGTGGGCCACTAATGCACCCTTAGTGATCATGCCGACCCTCATCATTATTGTGATTTGTGGGTTATGGTCAGGTAGGACTGTTGGTGCTTCCCTCCTTTGGAAACTTGCATAGTGCCTTCTGGCACCTAAAGGTTCAAAAACCTCTCAACATAGCACCAATAAGCATTCAAAACAGCCTATGAGGGACATTATAAATTCAAATCATAATACTGTAAATTGTCTTTCTTTTGGGGACCTTTGGCTACAAAGCTAGTTTTTCTAAGAGGAAAGTGTGAGCTTGGGGAGATCTTTAGGTTAGCAGGACAAGGGTCTATGAGAAGAAACACAAAGCTATGCTTGAGCAAAGATGAGGAGGAGTGTAAGTGAACAGCATAGTGACATCCCAGACAGACCCACTTGAATTGTGTTTGCAGTACTCAGCATGCAGTTAGCTGGCCCGTGCAAGTGGGCCTTGCAGTGAGCCCCTGAAGGTGCTTGCTGCTAACTTTTGTTCAGGATTTATGTGTTAAAACAGCTAGGGCATGTTTGGTTTTGTTTTGGACTCTGCAATATGAAGAAAGGATCTGTTGAACAATGATGCCCCATTTCTTTTTCCCATAAACTATGTGCAGTTCTTTCTCTGTTACTTAATTTGTTTTCCCTTTCTCTGCTCCATGATTTTCAACTTTATCAATGCTGCTGTTCTATTTGATGTACATCTGGGCTCACTGCTTAGCGTCATACATTTATTTAGTGGCTTGCACCTCTACCAAGGGAGCCTTGCACTGCCAGCCTCAGCCTGGGTCTTCTCACCTGCTTCTCGTAACATAAACATTTTCCCTAAATGATTCCAGGAAAATAAATGAACCATGAGGGCGTAAGAAAGGTTGTATGAACAGAGGTCCATCAAGTTTACGCAGTCAATCTTTACTGGTATTTCTAGTTCTACTCCTAGCTCAATGGGAAGAATGATTTAGATTTGGATGGTGGTACTTGCCTGCTCATATTAGCCTTGTGTGCTTATTTTTGGAGAGGAGTAAAACAGGCTGTCATTGAGTCTTCAGGTGAGGTAGGTGGGTTTGGAATGCGGCCCAAGGTTAGAGAGGTCCAGTGTCTTAGTGGGAAGTGTGGTGTGGGCATGTGGAACCCATGCTTGGTGTGGTACAGCATTGAGAGCTATGGCAAAGGGAAGGCTCTGCAAATGGAGGCTGAGGAGCATGGCAGGAAATGCTTACCGTAGCCAGAGAAGTCTTTCCGGGAGTGAGCAACCGCATGAGCAGTTGTTCCTGAGATGAGGCAAGAGGAGGGGAGGAAAGTGGTGATGGAGCTTGATGCGTGGGCTGCTCAGTGACCTTCACCCTGTGAATGTCTGCATGGGGACCAGAAGGGGCCTTGACTCTGAGGAGATGGCGGCCAGCCGCCTGGGATGCTCCAGCACTGTAGAGAGGAGAATTCTAGCGGTGCAGGAGAATTCCAAGAGTTATGAGTAAGCACCATAGGAAGCGATGGCTTCCAGGCTCAGCCTCCAATAAATATATTTGGGTAGAAGATAGTTCCTTAGCCAGCAGTCCCAGCACTTGGGAGGCAGAGGCAGGAGGACTGCTGTGAGGTCAAGGCCAACCTGGCCTATATGATGAGTTCTGGGCCATTGAGAGATGCACAGAGACAGACCCGTCTCAACGGACAATGAACCACTTGATGAGAGGAGGATAGTCTTGCTTTGCCTTGCTGGCTTGTCGGGCTCAGGATCAGGCTTGGGTCTTGCTGCCCTAGGCAGGTGTTCTGTCTCAGTTTGACATTGGGGCTAAAGTAATAAATGAGCTGGAAATGGTGGCACAGACTTATAATACCAGCTTCTAGGTGCTAAGATAAGATTGCAAATGTAAGGCCAGCCTGGGAAAACTCTGATGTAAGAGAGCTCAACGTTTGGAGACTTGGAAGATGCTTTCCAAGTTGGTGATTTTTTACTGTTAACTACTTTGTGCAGTCTTTTTAGTAACAAGTTTGACATATTATTTATTATAAGATTTTCTTTCTCAGCATCACTTTCAAGGTTACTTTCCTTTCTTTAAGATGAAGAATTTGTAGTTCTAGAGACAAGGTGTCTTGGAAGTTTGCCTGCATCAACTTTCAATAGTCTTGAAAGTCTTAGACTGTTTTAGCATGGTTAGCGTAATTTATGCAGCCATCAAGCATGAGGCAGCAGCAGCAGCATGATGCATGTTGATATATGTCGACATAAAATTACCCGCTTCAGGTACGATGTGTGGTAAGTGTTGATGGCGAGTATGGCCTATAAACCGACCCTTTAGATGTCTGTAGATAATAAAGTTATGCCCAGGTTGGAAACCCCGTCCCTTTGTTGTACTTTCAATACCTATAAACCTTGTTAGTATTGCTTTTCCAAATGAAGATCTGCGTGTGGTGTGCAGCCCAGTAATAAAGCATATGGTTAGCTTGCTCCAGGATCTGCATTCCTATCACACACACCCTGCCCACCCATTTAGGGGGTTAGAGTGGTTTTTCTCATGTTTAAGTAATGGATACTAATTTATAAATGCAAAAAGAATTAAGAGTGCGAAAATTACTGTCTTATCACCTAGGGACAGTAACCGTGTCACATTTTTTGAGAAGGGATCTTAGTTGGTAGTCCAGGCTCATCTGGATCATACTGTGTCACCAGTACTGGCATTCAACTCCTGATCCTGCTCCAGCTTCTTGCCGGCTGAGAGCCCCATTTAAAAGGTACAGATGTCCTGTTCATTATTAGAAAAAGGAACTAGCTACAAGGGCAAGCAAGCTCCTGCTGCAGCAAGTGACCCTGCCTCAGGAAAGTGAATAATGATTCTCGAGGACACTCAAAGTCGACTTTTTGCCTGTACACATGTGCAAACACACACATGTACTCACACTTGCCACACAGCATACAACAAAAGCTGAAGAAAGGAATACACGCAGAACAGAACCATGTAAGTTTGTCACAGTACAGGAGGCAGGGAGAAGAAAATCGTCTGTCTGCTGTAGTTGAGAAAGAGAAGCAAAAAAGTAGTTGCCAGGCATTCATACAAACTAGATCCAGCCAGAGCACTGTGTCTGAACTCCCTGAGTACCCCACAGCGGGGTCTGCAAAGACCTGAAAGATCTGGGGCAGTCCGGTTTCCACAACCCCCTACTCAGACTGGCTCATCTTGTGTTGGGGTCCTGGGTTTAATCTCTGGTACCACAAACAAAACAAAACAAAAAAAACAACCCAGCTCACCTCAACCCTTTCTGGAGCAGGCCCATCCCAAGGTCAGGTAAATGAGGAAAATAAGAGACAAGGGAGGGACGTGCAGAAGAAAGTGGTGAGGGTGGAACAGAGACCAGAAATTTCAGAAAGCGGGACTCAATACAAATAAGCGACAGAAAGGTTTGCGCCTGGTCATCCTACACCACACTATTATTAGAAAAACATGGCACAGCTGAGGTTACTCCGCCCTGCTGATGGTGACACTACCAGTTCAAACAGACTACAGGATGCTGGGGACCCGATACAGGACTTCAGACACCAACCTGAATGGATTGGAACATCCCAGAAGTGAGGTGGCGGGATTCAGCAAAGAATGAACAACAATCCTTTATTCTAGAAACAAAGGCGAAACTGCAGGCAACTTCAGAGATACTATTTTTTTTATTTTACTATTTTTTTATTTAACTTTTTATTTTATGTGCATTGGTGTGAAGGTGTCAGATCTTGTGGAACTGCATTTTTAGACAGTTGTGAGTTGCCATGTGGGTGCTGGGAATTGAACCCAGGTCCTCTGGCAGAGCAGTCAGTGCTCTTAACCGCTGAGCTATCTCTCCAGGCCCCAGAAATACTATTCTAAAGAGAATAAAAACCTTTTTTAAAATTAGAAGAAAATGAACCAGTAGATATAAAAAAGAATTGACAGCTATTGAAATTTTAAAAAAGTTGGGTAGGAATTCATGAAGAATCTCCCACTGGGGAACAAAGCAAACTGTAAAATGAATTCAGGACTATTATCTTGAAATAGATTTGAAAGGGTATGTCTGATAGTACTAACCTGAAAGGACTAACCCTAAGGTAAATTCTACTATTTTGAACATGCAGAAAAGGAAACCACGTGGTTTGTAAGGGAAAATAGATTAGTTTCAGACATTGACAGCAGTGCATTGTTGCAAAAGAAAACTGACTGACATATTCAGGATTCTTGGGGAAAGAATAAACCAAAGATTTTTAATGTCCTGAAAAAGGGATTTTCAAAGGAGCAGAGACAAACCTTGGCCCGCTTGTAAGGTCTCTGGGAGTATGCCAGTCTTCAGTTTGTTCTTTTGTCTGTTCATCCACCTACCTACCTTTGTCTTTCCTCTCTCCTCTGGAAAGGTCTCAAAACAGTGATTGGCATCCCCAGATCATGGACATAACATTTCTTGCTATAGGAAACCAGAATTTCTTGGGAAGAAGAAAATATCTGATTCTAGACCTGAAGTATGAACTACCCATGATGAACTTACAAGGTGTGTTCTTTGATAATGGTCAGTTAGGAAGCTGTCAGAGAACAGTGGAGCAGCGACAGAGCCAACCTGGAGAGACTGCATTGCCCAGAGGAGGACCTTTGAGCTTCAGTACCGAGCTTAGTAATATAGACACTTAGTTAATGTATTTTTTCAAGCAGTGTCTCGTGTGCTCAGGCTGGACTCGAACCCCTGATCTTCCTGCCTCTGCCAAGTGCTAGGATTATAGGCATGAACTACCACTCCTGGCTGTACTTTACAAGAATATCTTGCCTTAGGAAAGTCATGGAGCAGTTAAAGTGGAGACAAATAGATAAAAGCATGCGTTTTAGTTCCAATAGTCTTCTTTTATTGGTCAGAACATACTTATAAGGAAGTACTTCTCATTAACTGGTTACTTTTAGGTGCACAGTATATATTGGAGATGCAGGTAAAATGGCTGATTTTTTATTCCCCTTTATTTTTGGTACCATTATTTGGTTCTTCCTAAATTTTTGGCAAATTTTATTATTTTACAAGAACTTGCAAATGAATAAAAACATCACACAAAAGTGAATCATACCCGAAGTCTATACTGTATTTGTTGCCTTTAAATCTACTGCCATTACTGTTTGTTGTTGTTTTAAACACAATCTTCTGTAGTCCAGGCTAGCCTCAAACTCTGTGTAGCTGAGGGTGACCTTGAATTCACAACTCTTCCTGTATCAGAGGTTCCAGTTCTCTGGAGTTCTGGGAGTACAAGGCTGTGCCTCCACACATGGTTCATGGGGTGCTGGGGTGGAACCCCAGACCTCCTGTATACTAGAAAACGGCTCTACCAACTGAGCTACACCTCTAACACTAATGCTTTTCTTATCGATCCTCATCCTGATAAATCGTCTACAAGCTGAGCATATTGTCCTTTTGGTGCTGTTCCCCAAAAGAAATTGTGGGTCATAGAGGAACTGTTGAGACTGGGCCACACAAGCAAGAGAATCCAAGGGCCCTGTGGTTCTTGACAAATATTTGTATTCTCCAGCAGTTTAACCTGAGGTTTTGTGTGTTAGCCAAGCAAACCTGTACCGCGAGCTGTCCTCTCAGCCCTGTAACTGTTCTATGTAGGGATATATTGCATCTGCGGCAAGGTTTCCTTCCCACGGTAGTGCCAGGCTAAATGTTGCTGAGCGTTACCACATGACTGACTGAGTTTCACATGGGCTTTTTTCTTGTAGGTATAGGAGGAATTGGTAGCATGCAGCCACTTACAGCTGTTGCTCCAGTGCCAATGGGCTCCATCCCCGTTGTTGGAATGTCTCCACCCTTAGTATCTTCTGTTCCTCCAGCAGCAGTGCCTCCCCTGGCCAATGGGACGCCTCCCGTCATCCAGCCTCTGCCTGCGTTTGCTCATCCCGGTACGTGCCTCCAGTAGACCTGTTGCTACCACTTACATTTTGCTGTTCTTCCTTGTTAGATACCTTGTTACTCTCTAGTTATATCTAAATGATATTTTGTTACAGAGAAAGGGATCATAATTCTTCTATTTGATTCTCATTCCTCCTAGTATATGACATGGCACATGCTAAGAGTAGAAGAAGGGAAAGTCATTGCAGAACTTGGGTACTTCTGTAGACAAAGAGGAGCCCAACAGTGAAAGCCAAGTGCATAATTTCCTTTCATGGAGTAATATAGTCTGAGCTGTGTCTGAACATTTTGTGTTTTCATGTATCGGTTACTTCTGTTCTCTAACTGCTGTGAGCAGCTAATACACAAGCCCATTTCTTTGACTAGAATTCCATGGTGAGAAAAAGTGAGCATTGTGAGTTTTGAACAAGCAGAATGGACAGGGCAGAATGGGGAAGAAAGTCAATTAAATGGCCAAGTATATTAAGCTCACAGTATTAAACACTTAATGTATGTAGTTATTTTTGTTCTTGGTTTAATTTCATTTTGAGACATTATTCAAAGTCTTTTCCTATAATTAAAAGAAAGCATGAAGTGTAGATATAGATAGCCTTGGCCTAACAAATCGTAATGAATTTATAGCAATTTGGGAATCTTTTAAAAAGCTGTTTGGGGTATCTGGGGAAATTCAGTAGGTAAGCAGCATAGGTTTTGACTTTATATTTGTGTCACTGTTGCTGCACCTGAGGTGACCTGCACTTATGAAGATGAGAGTGGCATCTACTGAGCCTCTGTTAGCTTAGTCCTGTGCAGCCTTCACGTGGTGGCTGCTGCAGTGGGATTGTGAATCCGCACGCTCTGTCTTGTTTGCTTTTATGCTCTGGCAAGTGTTCTAAGACACTAGGCAAGACTGAGGGGTGGAGGGCTTGTTAGGGTCTCCTCAGATCGAATGAGAATCACGCACAAATCTGCCCCTCCCACTGTTCTCTGGGAAGACTGGGCAGCCTGGGACTTCTTGGCTGCTACATCTAGAACTAATAATTTAACTCCTTGATGGTAAGAAAGTGCCATCTTTTATATATATATATATATATATTTAAGCTGTTACTTCATTGACTTGGAACAGTACCTACAAAATGTCATACTAAATGTTCAATAGACAGCAAAGTTCTATGGATGTCAGCATTACAGCTCAGTCTGGGTTTCTCTAGGACAAGTGCATCTAGGCATAAGACAGTAAAGGGCTGTGGCTCTACGCTGGAGAAAGAGGAGGATTGTCATTGCTTTAGATGTTTTAAATAAGAAAAATTTCTTATTTTATAGACTTAAAATATTCAATATTTTATTACATATTTTATTTATAATATTTACAGCAGCCACATTGCCAAAGAGTTCTTCCTTCAGCAGATCTGGTCCAGGGTCTCAGTTAAACACTAAATTACAGAAGGCACAATCATTCGATGTAGCCAGGTAAGAGTGCTTGTTTTTAATGGAAAAGTTAGTTAAGGCACTATTTAATTCCCTTTAAACAAATTTTGTTCATCTTTTTTTTAATATTTACTTTATGGGTTTGATGTTTTGCCTGCATGTATGTACATGTATGTATGTATGTATGTGCACCACATGCCTGGTGCCCACAGAGGTTAGTAGAAACTATTGGATCCTCTGGAACTGAAGTTGCATAGGGCTGTGAACCATCATGGGCGCTGGAAATTGAACCTGCATCCTCTACCAGAGCAGCAAGTGCTTTAAACCACTGAGTGTCTCTACCTTGTTTAATTAGAATGCTAATAATCTTTTAAATTTTTGCATAATGCTATTAGAATTTATAATTCCTAACTTTTTTTCAACAAAAATGCAGTGGTACAGGTTGGATGTGCTGCTCCGTGGTAGAGAGAGAGCTTACCTAGCACATCCAACTGTTTCACTACCAGCACCAGAAAAGAAATAGAATCGGATGGACTAAAATAGTCTCTGGGGAGCTAGAAGAGCCAATTAATGATTTTGTGTTAATCACTTAAAGGTTTATTAATTATTTATGAAATTTGAACTAAAGTTGAGCTTGCTTTTAATACTGTCATAATCTGTGTGGCTTAGAAGTAGAGCAGTGGTGAACACACTAGTGTTCATGATAATTATATATGTGGCTGAGTTTTGAGAGACTGTACGATTTTATTGCTTATATGTGGCCAACCATAGTTTCATCTTATCTTGTATATGTTTCTTTTACCACCTCTTTTTTTCCTATGGCTGAGATTTAACCTCGTCTTCATGTTAAATTTCCTCTCTATCTCAGACTGACGTTTGTGTTTTTAACTTTTCTTACATGGTTTTAAATTCTGCCTTAAAATTGCTTTATAACATTCGGATGCCTCTTACTGATGGTCAGCAAATATGAGTGCTTTTTGATGGTTGGTTTTCAATGATGTGAAGTTGTAACTTTTTGTGATGGAGCTACCTTTTACGTAACATGCTTCTTAAATTGTTAGTTTGCTTAAACTCTCAGGAATGTAGTAGAAAGCTGATAAGTATAATCTGGGCGAGCGTCTGTGTGCAGCACCCTTTATCTTTGCAGTGCAGGAGCAAGATAGTTCTTTAATAAATAGGCAGGAGCTGGAATCAGCAAACTGTTAGACAGAATGAGAGACGTGTTGCAGAAGTACTCACAGCAGAACCCCCGGTGGTAAGTGTTTCCATTAAGAGACTTAGAGGAATTCAAGAAGGCGGATTTGTCACTTTTCAAGTGTTGGTAGTTGATTCTTGAGACCTTTGCTAGTACGTTAGTCTATGAACAACACACTTGTTAGTAAATAATAGCTAAAGCTTCGGTGTGTGGTTAAAATCTTGGTTTGGTGTGTGTGAATCTCTGTAAGAAGGGAAGGAGATTGCATGTGGAGCCTTACTTGTCACCTGCCCTGCACCCGCAATGCCACCCTTTCTGTCTCCATTGTAGTTCAGTGATCTCACTCAGACCCTGGGTCTTACAGACTGTGTCAGTGTGGTGCTTGTGTGGGCCGCGCATCTGCAGAAGGAATTGCCAGGGGCATCTTACCCAGACTCATTGTTAGCAGGGCTTCTCAGGCTAGCATGCTAGCACATTGGCAAGGAGACAACAGTGTTGGGTTACAGTCAAGAAAGTGGAGCTTGGTCCATGACTGCTCCACTGATTTGCCAGGACCCTGGACATATCCTGTTTCCTCTCTGGGAAGTTTCCCATTTGCTAGGGATTTAAACCTCCCGGCAGGAAATAGTTTCCTTCACTAAGAAGTGGGCCTAGGGACTGTAAGATGGCTCAGTGGGTAAAAGTGCTTGCCTCCAAAACTGAGGACCTGGGTTCAACTCCTGCACACGCCATGGCATGTGTGCATTCTCTCTCTCATACACACACGTGTACACACACCTCAAATAAATAAA
Source organism: Ellobius talpinus (assembly GCA_001685095.1). Taxonomy (NCBI): domain Eukaryota; kingdom Metazoa; phylum Chordata; class Mammalia; order Rodentia; family Cricetidae; genus Ellobius; species Ellobius talpinus. Next base: position 21,809 of record LOJH01006357.1, read on the forward strand.
ATAGATGTAAAAACAAAAAAGAAATGAGTCCATGTTTGTTGTAGAAAGATAGATGTTTTGTAGTGTGCTTTTTAAAAGGCAGTTGCCAGCAATGCTTCTTAACTAAAGAAGGAATTCCTGAATCCTTTGGAAAATCTGGACAGTATATCTCTCAGTTCCTGGTGTATTTTCATATATTACAGGAATGTTTAGATTATTAAATTGTATGTAGAATATGAAGTAGTCACTTCATATTTTAAAAAGCCAGTTAGTTTAGTTAGTTCTTTAAAGATTTCTTTCTAAGTGTGTGTGTATGCCATGTGTGTCAGAAGCCAGAAGGAGGTATTGGAGCCTCTGAGCTGGATCACAAGCATTGTGAGCTCCATGACATGGACGCTGGGAACTGAACCCGGGTCCTCTGGAAGCAGATACTCTTACTGCTGAGCCATCGCTCCAGCCCCAATCCCCCTCTTTTGAGAGACATCTGTAACTTTTGTGGAAGTGCTGAGTGTGGCCAAGTACTGGGGCCTTTGCCACTACAGGGCCCGGGTTGACCCCAACAGCACTAGGTGGGAGCACTGCTAACCTGCGGTGCTTAGACAAGTTCTTGAGCCTCACTCAGCAAGCCGCTCCTCACACTGTGTCACTCTCTCCTTCCTCTTCCCACAGTGCCCCTCCAGCAGCAGAATGGGCCGTACCTCAGTCATCGAGACTGAAATACAGGCAGTTATTCAACAGCCATGACAAAACGATGAGTGGACACTTAACAGGTATTTACAAACCTACATTCATTGTCAAAATGCAGCCATTGCTTTAAATATGGAAAGTCCTTTCCAAATGTCTCCTCTTTTTCCTTATTTCTGAGTAGGGTTTGCATTGTCTCTGTTACCAATAACTCCGTCCATGCTTACCCTGTTCTCTTCCGCCTCTGGTCTTCACCCTCCCGCCTGGTGGTCAAATGGATCACAGACCAGGAACCCGCTTGCACGTTGAAAGGCACTCATTAGATAAGTGGGACACGAGTGAAGATTCAGTGCTGCGAGCAAAGCCGCTCAGCTTCTGAGGAGCAAACCTTGATAGCTGCCTGTTCAGGTCAGGCAGAGGCTGGACGCAGGGCAGAGCTGCGCGATGAAGGGACTCTGTGCTGTCATGATCGGCTTGTGCTCATGGAAGGGGAAGGATTAATTTCTAGGGCCTCAGTGGGTTTCCTAAAGCGTATTGATTCTGTTATCCAGGTCAGAAGTGTAGAAAAGCATTTCAGATACCATCCCAAGCCTTTATTGTGATGTTTTAAGAACTAACAGCCACCAACTGGGATATTACAGAGAAGGCACAGTCTTTAGAAGGCTGTGTGGAAGGGACGAGCATGAGTTGACTGGGCAAACACTTACCCAGAACTCAAGCAGCTTGTAGGCGTGTGAGGCACACCTGTCCCTCTGGCATTTTATTAAGACACGGCTGTGGTAGGCTTTGGCACGAGGGTAATCAGAAAGGTGTTGTTCAGCTCTTGGTATGAGTGAGAAATTACTGTCCTTACCATACACAGCTTCTTTACACAGACGGCAAACTAGTGTTGGGGGTGGGTGCAGCTCGTCCTGTGCCCTGTGCAAGTTTTCGGCTTGATCGTAACACAGAACACTTTAAAGTTCTGGTTCTTCACACGTTGCTTTGCTATTGCTTATGGTTATTCTTTACTTCCAGATGAGGAATTGGGCTCTGTGTAAAGGGATGACTGTAGAAGGCCTTCATTCTGCTCTGTCCTTGAACCCTGTCTCCATGATAGACCTCAGCAGTCACCTCATTCACCTCAAGGGGCAGAAAGTAAATGCTTGTCACTTCTCCACATACCACACTTTTTCCAAAGTAACAGCTCTCAGTATTTTTAGGTAGTATTTTAAAAAACCACACTTGCTGGGCAGTGATGGCACACACCTTTAATCCCAGCACGCGAGAGGCAGAGGCAAGAGAATTTCTGTGATGTTTTTGCTTCAAAAAACAACGCAAAGTAAAAACAAACAAAAGAGCCAAAAGACCCACACTAGCCTGTGCAGACACTGAGGAAATACTCTATAGTATCATTTTGAGTGGGTGTGTTTGACACAGCACTCCATACACACTCAGAATTTCTTTAGAAATTATTGGTATTTGTTGTAAGCTAATTAATAGTGTTTCATTGTGAATTTGTTAGAAATTCTTTCATGTTGGGAAAATTTTTTATGATTGATAAATGTAGTACTTATACCTTGATGAAATGACTTAGATACTTGAATTTAGAACCTTTAATATATGGGGCAAAAAGTAAGATTTGGAGTATTCTAGTTTGCTCAGCAAGCATTTAAGGTGTAAATTTTATCTATGAGCCAAACCATTGTGCAGTCATTACAAAATAAGAAATGAAAAGTAATGTAGTATGTTTTAAAATGGCAATAAATGATGTTCCCTGTATTTCTGAGGGCTCTCTAGGGTGTTTCTAGGTTAAGTTAGACAATTAGTGGAAGTGGAGCTGATGGCTACCTGGATGACCCAGGAACGTCATCCTCTTTTGTTGTTATTGGTTTTGTTTTTTAGAGGCAGGGTTTCTCTGTGTGTGTTCCTGTCTGTCATGGAGCTTGCTCTGTAGACCAGGCTAGCCATGAGAAAGTCAGCCTCTTGATGAGAACTGTGGAAATAGTTCTGAGCACTCGGAATCCCCAAAGCAGCTGTCTGTTCAGCAGAAACAAAAAGGTACATCAAGAGAGCCCAGCACAGAGGCCCAGGAAAGCAGCCGTTTCATACTCTGCTCACGACTACAGCTTCTTAACTAGTTCAGTAGTTGTCAGCTTTGCAGTTGCGATGGCCTTGTTTATACATGCCACCAGTTAAAGCACAAAGGTTGCAGTGATTTGCTTTTCTGTGACATAGAGAAGCTAGGTCATGCTTGTGCTGTGGGATATTTGTATACTGTGTGAAGATGCATCACTATGATTGGCTTAATAAAGAGATGAATGACCAATAGCTAGGCAGGAAGAAGTTAGGCGGAACTTCCAGGGACAAAGAAGACTCTGACAAAAAGCAATGCAGAGACACCAGGAGATAGGGAGAGGAAACAGGAGGTGCAAGATGGAAGAGGTAATGCCACATGGCAGAGTGTAGATCAGTACAAGTGGGTTAACTTATCAGAACTAGTTAGGAACAAGCCAAGGCTATAGGCCAAGCTTTCAGAATTAATAAGTCTCCATGTCATTATTTGGGAGCTGGCTGGTGGGACAGAAAAAGACTCACTACAAATGATGCCTGTACCATCATTTTCGCTCCCTGTGTGTCATCACTTTTAACCTCCCCAGAGTTGTACATAGCCTACAGCCTAACTGACCCATGCCACAGCCTGCAGCAAATGTCCGTGGTTAGTGCGATTCCCAGCCACACTCTGCTTTAGTTTCATGGCAAGCCTTTCGGGTATAAATTTCATCTTCAAGCAAGACCCTTGTGCAGTCATTAAAGATGTCATCAAATTCTGATTTTCTAAATCGGGTTTTAAATTTTAAGTGTGTCCTCAAGTTCTGGCTACATAAAAAGTGTGCTGGGACACTAGCTAGTCCGTCTAGAATGGACCTTACTTACCCGTGAGTATCCTGGTGATGCAGCTGGCTAACACATGCCCCTTTCTTCTCACGTGATTTGATATGCATGTTATACCATGCTTTTCAAAGAGAAAGGGACTGCACTTCTTTGTAGAGCTGAGGCAGGCGGTGAGTAAGGCCAGCCTGGACTACAGAACGAGTTCCAGGACAGCCAGGGTTACACAGAGAGACCCTGTCTTGAACCCCTCCCCCAGTAAGTAAAAAGAAAATGAATTCTAAGAAAATGTATGCATTCTATGTGTTTACATGTGTGCATTAATGTATACTTTTTTGCCAATATGTTATATGTAAATAAAAGCTAAAACATTGGCAGTAATAGAAATGGTAACTGTCACCTGCTGGGTACATCACATGGGTGCTAAGCTCATTGTTAGGGCTCTTTCCAATGGGTCATGGATGTGTTCATGGGTCCCTGGAAATGAGCAAGTCCCTGAGTGAGGAGCTGTTTCCCCTCAGCAGAGGATATACCAAGCCAGTAACAGAGCCTGCAGCCTCTTGCCTGTTCGTACTTTTCCCTTCATTTTGGGACATGGTCTCTGCTCCTGGCTGTGCAAGTACACAATGCTTCTGTGTTTCACAATAGGAGACTTTCGGAAAGTAAATAATGGAATCTGAAGTTTGTGCATGGGTAAAGAATCTTCGCAGTTTCTTGGTCCGTGGGTATTCCTGGGACTACACCTTTGAGACCTTGCTGAAACTATGACATATTTGCCTCCCCCTGACACTGCTTGAAATCTGCAGTTGCAGTTTTTATCTCATAGCTAAAGCTATGTGTGCCAGAAATGAAGATATTTATCATTATATTAATAACAGAAAACTGATTTTGAAAGAAACATTGAAATTCTAGTAACTTTTGTGCGACCTTTAATCACATCCTTAGCATGTATGTGGTAAGGTATATGTAGTGATGGCATTAGAAGGGCTATGTATGTTAAGGCCTCATCTTCCTCTGAGTCTCTTCCCTTAATTTGTGTGATGATGATCATGGTGAAACCAGCAGGTGGTAGCTGTGGCAGAAGATGGTCAGTTTATAGCTATTATGTCTCCATTTATAAATAAAATCCCAATGCAAAAGGAAGGATGATCTGGCTAAGAGGGCAGGCTAAATTTGAAGCTCCAGTCTTTTACATTCTCACTCCTCACTGGTCATCCTGTGTTTTTCTGTTTCTTCCCTTTTGCTGGAGCTTAATTCCTTCTACAAGCTCATGGATAAGAGCACACACTGGGTGCAGTGTGGTGATTGCACGAGACTGCATAGAACCTGTGTGCAGCCTCTGGCCTCTGTGTGCAGGGAATGCTTGATGATTCATCCTTACGTCTTTTCTCTGGTTTCTGGTTAGGTCCCCAGGCAAGAACTATTCTTATGCAATCAAGTTTACCCCAGGCTCAGCTGGCTTCGATATGGTAAGGAAGTACAAGTTCTTTGGTTTGTATAAAGTAGAAACTTACTTAGGGTGGTTTTTTCCTCGGGATTCTGGTTCACATCCTTATTTAGAGAGGATGGAGTATGTGTAGTTTTTAGTAAGCTGTGAAAATACTGTTCTTATTTACTACAAGGACAGGGATATTAGTACAGTGAGCCCTAAGAACTCAAGAGAGCCTAACAACTCCTAACCCAAGGCCAGGTTCCTTTTCCCCCAAGTCTCTCACTGCCTTGCCTTAAATATTTAAATTTATTTCTTTAACTTTAGCCATAATGTCAGTAGTTTGCCTAACCAAGTAGTCATTTATATCAAATTAATGAGCTAATCCTCAGACGCCTTCCATCAGCTAATGCTTTGTATAGCTTTATTTATACAAAGGAGTGAAACAAACCTATGTAATATTTCATTGATCAATTTAAGTTTCTTTTAAAGATTATTTTATGTATTTGTGTGTTTTGCCTACACATATATCTCTATGCCATGTGCATGCCTGGTGCCCTTGGAGGGCAGAGTTAGAGATGGTTGGGAGCCCCATTCTGTGGTGCTTCGAACTAAACCTGGGTTCTCTGCAAGAGCTGCAAGTTTTCTTAACCACTGAGCCATCTCTCCAGCTCATTAATTGATATATATTTTTTTTAAAAACCCTCTAATCTCTACATTACCCTTTCTTGTTCTCTATTTGCTCCCCAAAACAAATGAGGTAGTTTATTGAATAGTTCCCTAGTGGCTTGCCTTTGCCGTGTTCCTCTGGGGTGCTTAATTTGTTTCTGGATCTCCTGTGAAATGATAGTCACATCTAGAACAAGGCTTTGCAGTTTTAGCACTGTGGCTTTTGGGGGCAGCATTTCTTCATTTGGGGCTTCCCCATGCATTGTAACATCTCTGGCCTCAGTTCTGACAGCCCAGATGTCTCCAGATGTTAGTATGTACCTCTTGAGAGACCACTCCTGGGTATAAACCTTATCTGGTTCTACTTTGATTTTTGCTCTTTGGGGTAAGACTACATTAGAGATGTTACTGTGTCCTTTCTTTGAAAGCTACAAAATGTTCCTATTAGTGCATAATGACTTTTAATAGCTCTTGATGAGTGTTGCCCAGCTGTTCTTTTTTCTTTCCTTTCCTTCCATCCTTCTCCCCTCCCTCCTTCCCTCTAGTGCCACCCCCCCCAGCTTGCCTCTTTGAGTTGTGTGTTGATAGCTACCTGGAACTAGACCTGGTGTCAACTTCTTATGTGGCAGGTCTTGATATGGCTGCTCCACCAGTGGTGAAGCTCGAGTGCACTAATGCTCCCCTCTCCTCCTCCCCGTGCTGTTTAGTAGAGTCTGCCTTTTACTCAGAATAGACCAACTAGGAAGTAGTTTCTACCTATGACACGTTCAGCCCTCTTGAAGTCTGTGTACAACTGGCACCCCAGGACCCTCTGAAACAGATCTAAGATGTAACATCTGTGGAGCTTGATTGACGTTTATTTGGCTGCTCTCCTACCCCTCGTGCTTTTCTTTGATGACTTACACCCTAGGACATTGGAGGCCTCTCTTAGAATGCTGAATTTTTCTTCTTTGCCCTAAAAAGATGCTTTCATTTTTGTGGCCCTATTTAGCCAGTTATGGGGTGGGGGAAGAGTTTTAACACCTTTTAGTTCGATTTACCTTGGAGTAGCTGAGAGTGCAGCATATAAAGGAGGTGACGGGTGGATTTGTGGCTTTCTGCTCCAGTTAAAGGATGTACATCATCCAAAGAGGGGAGAAGTAGGACAGGGGACAGACTCATGGGCCGGGCAGGGAGAAGAAGTGAGCTACAGGAAATGTGGGCACTCGAGTGGTCCTGGCCTCTCATACCACTGTGGTAGCTCTGTCACTGACCATTGTGTCAGAGATGTGCATGATTGCCCTCTACAGGGGGACAGTGTTACCTTGTGGAAATTACACCTTAGCGATAGTAGCCGGCAAACGTGACATTTCAGGAAGAGTTTGTCATTAGCGAAGGCACACTCAGCACGGCATTTGTGCTGTTGACCTTGTGAACAAATGTGTGCTCTCACATCTCCTTCTGTTGTCTGGAAGAATCCGCTCTTTACTGTGATTAGCTGTTTGAGCAAGTTCATCAGGAGCCTGATGGTAATTGGAGTGCTAGAATGAGGAGGGAGAAATGCCCCAATTCTAGAGGGGGACTGGAGACACGAAGATCAATCCATAAATGAGTGAATGGCCAGTGGCTAGAGTGTGACCTGCACCCGTTTTTGTAGGTGGTTTTATTGTAAATGTAGATATGCCCGTTCATTTACATATTGTCAATGGGTTCTCATCATGAGTAAACAGGGCTTGTGTAGCTTTCAAACCTTAAAATAATTTGCTGTGTTACCCTTTATCAGTCCTTTGTCTAGCACATAGCATTTTAACATTACAAGAACTTGAGTATAATGTATTTTAAATGCCTTCAAGGACTGAAGAGGATCGTCATAGGCATAGTTAGCATTTGTTGGATGCTGAAGACAGTTCCAGCTGTATGGACTGTGTTTTGTCCTTCTAATAGTCTGAGGTAGCACTTGTTCTACAAGCCGGCTCACAGGAGGCTCTGTTGGTGTAGGATCAGAGTCAGGAAGTAGGATTTGCAGATCACTGGTGAACAGTAAGAAGCATGCATTTTCCTGAACTGGATTGCGTGAATTTTTTGAATTAGGAATCTTTCTGACATTGATCAAGACGGAAAACTCACAGCAGAAGAATTTATCCTGGCTATGCACCTAATTGATGTTGCCATGTCTGGCCAACCCCTACCACCTGTTCTGCCTCCAGAATACATTCCTCCTTCCTTCAGGTAAGTAACATTTGATTCTTGAAGGAATTTGCATGGATTCCAAACTTGGCTGTTTCCCTTTCCTGGCTTGAAGATGAACTGTCCGAAAGAAGAGCCTTTAGGTCAGTGCTGGCCCTGGTCCTGATCCATTCTCCTAAGCACTTACACATTCCATATAGTAAAAGCATCAAGTGAAAGTCCAGGGTTGTCTGTTTTTGTACCCATCTATCACTGAAGCGCCCCAGAAATTATACTCACACGGTGAAAGAGAACAAATGGGGAGGCACATCAGAAATCAGAGGTCACACCTGCCAATCACACACATTCAAGAGGGAACAAAATGCTGGCAATGTAGAAATTATAATCAGGAAGATAATTTTTAAAAATTATCCTGGCTGAAACATACTCAGTAGAGGTGTCAAGAGTGCCCACGAGATGTAGTCAGGAGAAGCCTGCTGGGATGTCATCCCCACTCTCACCTGTCGTGTGTGAATACAGCATCCCAGAATGGTCCATTTACTGAACAAAAGACACATAAAATCTACACTTATATTCAGAGTCCTCAGATCTCAGGAGAGACTTGGGCACAGTCTCTCTAAAATAAAGAGCCACAGAGCCATCAGTATGTGCTTCCGTGTGGTACTGGGAGCAAGGTAGGGAACTACACAGGGAGAAAGCAGCAGGCAGCAAAACCCCTCAGCTTTAGGAACCCATGAGAGAAACTGACCATCTCAAGATGGTGTTTAAAAGAAAGCATTAAAAAGAAGAGAGATTCGTTTTGTTTATTTGACAGGATCTCACTCTATAGCCTTAGCTATCCTAGAACTCGCTCTGGAGACCAGGCTGGCCTCGAACTCTCAGAGATCCACCTGCCTCTGCCTTCTGAGTGCTGGGATTAAAGGCATGTGTCACCACCACCTGGCCGAGAGGTTGTTTTAAAAGACAGAGGTTGAGGGTTTAATGTGGCATTTATTAATAAATGAGTCAATTTGCTTTCAGAATCAAATATATTTTGTGCATAAGGGGACAAAAGTAGAGTTTCTAAAGGTAAAAGTGTTAGTCCCAGTTAGCTGCACCCACTGTTGCCTTCCTTGGGGAAGCTGAGAATTACTTCCAAAGGTAATGGTAATAGCCACCAACACTTACTGCATGGTTACAAATTCAGCCCTCATAGTTTGTTCTAACTCGTGACAATCCTAAATGTTTTATTGGTTCTGGGGACCGCGATGGTTTGGAGAGTGCTAGGATCAACCCCAGGATCTTGTACATCCAGGCATGTGCCACCACTGAACTACATACATCTCTAACGATGAGCAACATTGTGAGCAAGTTTGGCACTCGGAATCTGATGGCATTTAAATGCCCATTTAAAAACCTTTATAAGTTAGAGAAAACCAAATTTCTGCTTTTTCTCAATTTCACTGAAAGCTGCTCCAGGGTGTGCTCTAGTCCATCTTTCCTGTCCTTCCTTTCTTTCTGCAGAAGGGTTCGCTCCGGCAGTGGGATGTCCATCATAAGCTCCTCGTCTGGGGATCAGAGGTTGCCCGAGGAGCCTGCTTCAGAGGATGAGCAGCAGTTAGAGAAGAAGCTACCCGGTGAGCGGCCCACAGCTGATTGGCTGATGCATGGCAGAAATGGCAATAAACTTAGTTTCTGGCACTTGGCCGTTTCTTCAGCTGCCCATAGTCAGGAGACAGACACCTTTGGAACCACTATCGAGCAATGAGATTGTTGTGTACTCTGCTAATGCACCTTCATCCCATTGTCTAACAGAAACCTGTTTCTGCCGTGAAATAAAACTTCTGTAAAAATAGCCGGGCAGTGGTTGTGTGCACGCCTTTAATCCAAGTACTTGGAGGCAGAGGCAGAGGCAGGTTTCAGGACAGCTAGTGCTATCTACAGAAACCCTGTCTGGAAAAACAAAAACAAAAACAAAAAAAGAAAAGAAAAAAGACAAAAACTTCTATAAATATCACCCATGAAATCCATAGCACTTAACTTTGGTGTTAAGATAGTTTCTTGTTATCAACAATGCCACAGTAGAAAATTGAGTCACCTATTGGTATTTTATTTTGCTAGTCTAGGAGAACTGGAGACTTAGAAACAGAAGGAAAGTATATTAATATTAATGTGAACGGATTTTAAGTAACCCCCATTTTCAATGGCAAATCTATTATGCTATTAAGTTAGTCTGAAATGAGATGGCTCTGAATTATTAATGAGATGATAATGATACTAAGAAGCAGTTGAAATTATTAATAAGTCTCTTTGTCATAACCACTTTGCTAGTGTCACTTGGCTGTATTTTCAGTGCTCCCAGTTAATTGATTGACTGAGGCACTCACTCTTCCAGCTGATTAAACTGCTTTTCAATTATGTGTAATGCTAAAATACTTGTAAATGATCTACGAGCTAGGCTGTGTGTTAAGTACAGTGAAAATGTAAATATTGCTGTGATTGTACTCTCAGGAATACTATATTAGTTTTAGGGTGAGGGCTTGTGAGACACAAGCATCTTTGTATGTATGTGGCCCAGGCTGGCCTGAATCTCACAGCAGTCTTCCTTCCTGAGTCCTGTGTGTTCTGAGATTTCAGGTATGTGTCACTCCAGTGACCGAAGCAAGTGGAGAGTGTGTGTGCGTGCTCAGGCCAGGCTGTGGCTGGCCAGGATGGAGAACAGTAGTGGAACACACCTCCATGGAATGAGTCGGCACTGCTTGTGTAGGGACTGGTTCACGGTCCGTGGAAATGAAGTGTCATCCTCAAATAAATACAAGAATTCTTAGATTTGGAGTTGTTTCTTTCTGTTGGCAGTAAACATTCGTTTATGGCCTTAAAACAGGAAAGGACCTTGGCAGGGTATTTTGGCTTTGCACTTTTCTCTCCCCCCCCCCACCTAGGATATCATAAGGACCTTGGGCAGTTCTGGGTTTGTGTTTAAACTGAAAGTATGCTTCTGAGGTTTTCTTTGAAAGTGACGATTCTTTTCATTATTGATGTCTCCTTTGTTTTAAAGTAACATTTGAGGATAAGAAGCGGGAGAATTTTGAACGTGGCAATCTGGAGCTGGAGAAGCGAAGGCAAGCCCTCCTGGAGCAGCAGCGCAAAGAGCAGGAGCGTTTGGCTCAGCTGGAGCGCGCTGAGCAAGAGAGGAAAGAACGGGAGCGCCAGGAACAGGAGCGCAAAAGACAGCTGGAGCTGGAGAAGCAGCTGGAGAAGCAGCGAGAACTGGAGCGGCAGAGAGAGGAGGAAAGAAGGAAAGAAATCGAGAGGCGAGAGGTGGGCAGAGGAGCTCCCTGTGTCTGGGGTCACATTCAGGCACACTGTTCTTTTTCTTGTGAGTTGCAGTGTATCTAGAGTTGTCCAGGCGTCTATCATCTATCCCAGAACATCCATGGCCCACCCAGTCATCTCCCAGTGCCTGGGAATGACTACTTACATGCTGACTTTATTTACCTTTCTATAGAAGTGGTGAATTTGGTGTTAGACCCGGATAGGGGAATCGGCTCCTTCTCTGCCCTTCTTGTTTGAGTATATTGCTGCAAAAGCAATGCTGCTGTTCTTCCGTGTGAATACAATGTAAAGAAAAGTCTTTCCTTATTAAAAATATGTTTTGGTTTCATCTTGTAATTATTGCTTTAGAAAAAGTATGTTGTCATTAGCAGCTTTCTGTTCAAGCACATATGTACACATGCTAACAGGGTTTTGTGTTTGTTTGTTGCTGGGGATTGAACATAGCAGTGCTAAACAGATGTGAATAAACAGAGTGACCCTCAGTGTGTGTGTCCTCAGGGCATTGCCGTGTAATCTAGAGCTTGCTAAGTAAGAGGCCGTCACCCTAAGCACATGAGCTCTGCCAAGCAGTCAGTGTAGACTAGTTGACACTTTGAAACTACAGCTTTTATGCTTAAAAAGTCCACTCAGAAAGTTAGATTTGGGATTTTCACATTAGGGGAGGTTAACCAGTGAAGGCCATGCAGACTCCTCAGGAACCAGAAACACTTCTGGTCCATGTTGTCATCTGGACAAGAACCACTCAACTTATATGTAGTAACTTCTCTTTTAATAGGAGAAAATCAAGTTTATTTGTTTTTGCCCCTGAGGATTTTAGTTTGATTTTGTTAGGTAAGAAAAATACCCTTGTTCCTTGAGTCTGTAAACAAAGACGACATGTTTACATAGTCCATCAGTTTTCTGGGAGGCAAGAAGAAAGGGCTCCAGTGTGGAAGGCTCTGTTGCCTTCAGTCTCTGTCGTGAGACTCTCATAGTCAGAATCTGGTGCTATGTGAGCTCTGACAGTGCAATATTTCACCTTTAGAAGGAGGGGCTTCCTAGACGTTCTTGTTAAGAACATTGCATAGTGTTAGCATTAAGAAACTAATAAGCTGTAACCACAGGCCGCAAAACGGGAACTTGAACGGCAGCGACACCTTGAATGGGAGCGGAACCGGAGACAAGAACTCCTGAATCAGAGGAACAAAGAGCAGGAGGGCATTGTCGTCCTGAAGGCGAGGAGGAAGACTCTGGAGTTCGAGTTAGAAGCTCTGGTGAGTGCCTGTCCTTAGGCTCAGCCCAGCTCAGGGGACATCAGCCCAGCGCAGGGGACATCAGCCCAGCGCAGGGGACATCAGCCCAGCGCAGGGGACATCAGCCATCACCCTCACCCCTGCTGTCTTTCATTTGTTGAAGAATGACAAAAAGCATCAACTAGAAGGAAAACTTCAGGATATCAGATGTCGACTGACAACCCAAAGGCAGGAAATTGAGAGCACAAACAAGTCGAGAGAGCTGAGAATTGCCGAAATCACCCACTTACAGCAGCAATTACAGGTGAGTTCCGTGCCTGGATTTTAATTCATTTGCTTATTCAGTAAATGTTCACCATCCACCATTCATTGGGCATCGGGAGCCAGGAGGAGATAGATAGGTTGGGTCTTTGCCTGAGGGGTAGCTTCCCAGTAAACTAACAACTCTTGTGTGTGCTGGGCACCTGTGGGCCCAGAGTCTGCAGCAGTGAGCAGCCGAGATGGTGTTCTCTGTAGGGTGGAGATCACTAACCATGTAGTAAAGTATGTGAAGATTGAGTTTCTCTCTCCCACAGAGCCTAGGACCAGAGCTACTTAAGATTCTAGGTTTTCTTTTTTTGACTTTAGAATATTTGCGTATGTATACTGAGTATCTTAGGGAAAGGAGCCAAGTCTATTTAGATATGAACTTTATGGTATACATATATGCCTTGTATGCAGAACCTGAAAATAATTTTGTGATATTTTTTAGCGCATCTACATTGTAACTCTCAGGCCAGGTATTGAATTTTCCACTTGAGGCTTCTTGCCAATCTTGAAAAAGCATTTCAGGGTGTAGAGTTTATACAGAAAGTTTCAGATCAGGAAAGCTCAACCTGGCTGAGTGGAAATGGGAGAGGAGGAACCTAGGTACTAGGAAAATTTTCTGTTTAACTCAGGTCTTCTGAACAGGCGCTTCTATGAGGATAGTGTTTGAGCAAAGACCTGAAACTGTTGAGGAGCTCAAAACTCAAGGCAGGGAAGAGCAGTGTCTGTTCTGAGGCCACCCCAGGCTGTGGGGGGGCCAGTTTCAGAGTGACAGCACCCAGACTGCTGGGTGGAGCAGGTGGGAGGCAGGTCCCAGGGGGATGTTGGTTTTACTGTGCTGATTACTGGGATCAAGCGTTTTGGTAGTTATGTGAAATGACCATGTAGATGACTAGGTGGGGATTCGATGGAATGCTGTTACCATTTCGTCTGTAAGGCCTTTTCTCTTAGCATGTTGGCTAGGGAATTTAGTCACAGTGAGTGAATAAGTAGGTTCCCTTTTTAGTCTCAGGTAGCATTCCACCATTTATTCAGTTGTAGAGTTTAATTTTTTTACTACATTTTTAGTGTGTGTGTGTGTGTGTGTGTGTGTGTGGGCACGGTGCATGAAGATGTCTACCATGTGGGTTCAGGTTGTTAGGCTTGGAACATCTACCCCAAGCCATCATCATGCTGGCCCCAGATTGGGATTTTTCTGAGAAAAACTGCAATGAGAATTTCTGTGCAAGTCTTGTGTAGATGAATGTTTTGCTCCTGGGTAAACTTTTCAGTGTGAATTGCTGTTCCTCATGAGTTTCATGAGCGGCCGTTAGTGGTGTTTGCACACTTACTTTCTGACCAGCATGTCGGTGAGTGGCGTGGCTGTTCCCTGTCCTCAACAGCATTTGTTACTTTGAATTTTTCCACTTCTGTTGGGAATATAGCACTATGACTTTAGTTTGTGTGTCTCTGCCTGCTAGTGCTATTGTGTGCCAGTTGGGATGCGAATTGGCGTGTGTCTTTGTGTGTTTTGTTGAAGCACTTGAACAAATCTTTCATCCATTTTTATTGGCTTCAAGAATGGTGAGCTCCTTGTGTTGTTTTTAACCAGCAAGCTATTTGTCAGATAACTTGTTTTGCAGGTATATATTTTCAACCATTCTACCCGCAGCCTTCACTTACTTCTTTTGTTTCTTGAGTTTGGTTGGTTGGTTTTTTGAGACAGGATAGTGCCGTATGTCCCTGGCTGGTCTGAAAGTCTCTGTAGACTAGGCCAGCTTTGTTCCCACATGCTTCGTGCCTGTGGCAGTCACTGGAGTCTATCCTTTCTTGCCGAGTTTCACAAGCATATACCTATGCGCTCCCCTTGCTTATCATTTTTGTGTTTTTTTTCTAAAGGGCAGATGTTTTGCATTTGATAAGGCTCAGTTTGCTAAATTTTCCTTTGGTTCTAAGAAATCATGACTCCCCCCTTCACCAGTGAGATAAGTCTGGGCTTTCTTTGAGGACTTTCTTGTGGTTGGATCCAAATCCATTTCAAGTTGATTATTACATACAGGTTAAGATTGATCTGTTGTCCATATATATAGATACTCAGCATCATTTATTGAACTCTCCCTTTGAAGTTCCTTGGTAGCTGTTGAGAGGTAATTGAATATTCTTGTAGAGGTCTATTTTGGATTGCTCTGCCTGTCCTTTCTCCCAACCTGTTGATAATTATGGCTGTAAGTAGTATGAGTTCTCTGTTATTATCCTCCCCCCCTTTTTTTTCTAGACAGGGTTTCTCTGTAGCTGTGGAACCTATCCTGGAACTCGCTCTGTATACCAGGCTGGCCTTGAACTCACAGAGATCTGCCTGCCTCTGCCTCCTGAGTGCTGGGATTAAAGGCATCACTGCCGGTTTTCTTTTATTCTTATGTCTCTTCTTAGTTCTTTACATTTCCAAATAAACTGTAGGAATAGTTTGTTAGGTTTTTTTTTAAATCTTAGACGTTTGAATTTAATCACATTTATAGATTAATCTGAAAAGATTTGTTGTCTTAACAATATCGAATCACATGGCCTCAGTCTTTGTGTCAATACATATTTCAGGAGTATTTTTTAGTCTTCAGTGTACAGGTGTTAAGTCTGTAAGATTTTCCTTTCAGCCAGATGGTGGTGGCATACACCTTTAATCCCAGCAGTCAGGAGACAGAGGCAGGTGGATCTCTGAGTTCAAGGCAAGCCTGATCTACAGAGCTAGTTCCATCACAGCCAGGCTACACAGAAAAACCCTGCCTCAATAAATAAATAATAAACAAGTAAACAAATAAATAAGAAAGAGTGAGAGTGAGAGAAAGACTCCCTAGAGCTGGAGTTATAGGCAGTTAGAAGCTGAGTGCTGGTGTGGTGGTTTGAATAGGAATTACCCCAAAGACTCACGTATATGAGTGCTTGGCCCACAGGGAGTGGCACAATTAGAGGGTGTGGCCTTGTTGGAGGAAGTGTGTCACTGTGGAGGTGGGCTTTGAGGTTTCAAACACTCCAGTTAGCCATAAATTGGCATACAGTCTTCCTTCTTCTGCCTGCAGATCAAGTGTAGGCCTCTTAACTCCTACTCCAGCATCATATCTACCTGCATGCTGCCAGGTTTCTTACCATAATTATAATGAACTGAACCTGAACTGTAAGCCACCCCAATTAAATGTCTTTGCTTTATAAGAGTTGTTGTGGTCATGGTATCTCTTCACAGCAATAGAATCCCTAACGAAGACAGCTCAGGATCAAACTTGGGTCCTCTGCAAAAACAGCACTGGACCATCTTACCCCCTGAGCCATGTTCAGCCTGAGTTATGAATTTTAAAGTGTTGTTTGCATGAGTGAGACAATCCCAGTGGTTGGAGCAGGGTTCTTCTTGATGCTTCTTCATCTTGGGTCAAGAAAGGAACTTTGAGGGGTGGGTTGGTAAGAGGCCTTGCCTGAGGCAGAGCAAGTAAAGGAACAGCTGTGTGGAGTTTGCTTCCTGGGACAAAGATTGCTGTGTGTTTTGTTTTGTGAAAGTCTTGCAGTGGGTTACCCATAGCCTGGGAGCTTCCTGAATCCTGTCTATTGAGTTAACCTCCTACCGTGCAGGCCCAGCACTCATCCTGCAGATGCTGGTGTGTGTGTATCTGCAGGTGTGTTCCAAAGAGCCTGGTTCAGAGCCTCTGCAGGAAATTCTTCCTTAGGCATTTGTTTCTTACAACAAGAGTCATTTTTCTCCCTAAGGTAGAAATAAATGCCAAGTAAATCAGCAAGGCTGCCAGTTCACTAAAGTGACTACAAGATCATTTCAGCTGAACTTAAACAAATACTGTGCTTGGCACGTTACCCGTCAGAACTCCAAATAGCCTTCTTTATACAGTGTGGTTTTAGCTTTTTTCTTATGCCAGTTTAAAAAAGAAAAAAGGGGTTGGTTCGGGACTTTTATGTTTAAAATTTCTGTGTGATGGAAACATGGGTGGCATCTAGAATCCTAGCTGTGATAAATGTCTTCCTTAGTTCTGTGACCTACTTCAGTGCCGTGTACTGAGTACCAGCGCCCAGAACAGAACGGTGGGTATCTCATCCCCAGCATTTATGCTGGAGCTCTGCAATCCAGAGAGCTCGAGTCTCTCTCAGACCTACTGGGATTACATTTTCTAAATCTTATAAATACCCAGTATGTCAGCAGCCTCATAAACAGAACCAGGGGAGCTGTAGCTGTCCTACTTCATCCTAGGGAAAAAGCATCTGGCCGTTAGTTAGTTCCTTGGTGAGAATGGCAGTTCAATGCCTAGAAGATCTGGGATGAGATGGGGAGTGTCTGGGATGAGGGCTCTGGTGCTGGCTTCTCTGAGGTTCAGTCACTCATTGCTGTTTTTTTCCTCTCCTAGGAATCTCAGCAAACGCTTGGAAGACTTATTCCAGAAAAACAGATACTCAATGACCAATTAAAGCAAGTTCAGCAGAACAGTTTGCATAGTGGGTGTTACTTCTCTGTCTATTTGTCCTTTAGAGACAGTTTCTCTGTGTAGACCAGGCCTGCCTCAGAGCCAGAGCTGTGCCTTCCTTAGCGTCCCGAGCACTACAAGGTGTCTTCTTTTAAGTATGACCGCCCTTTCCTCAGGCTTCGTGCCGGCCATGCCCATGCATTTGTTTTTATCCCTAAGTAGTGTTCCTCAGCTTCCACCCCCTCCCCTTTGTCAGCAGGAATTCCCTCCAGTGATGTGAAGGTTTGGCATGTTCCTCCCTACTAGCTAAGGCTCTGTCTCCTGTGCTCTTCTGCAATAGGAGATTCGCTTCTTACCCTTAAAAGAGCCTTGGAAGCCAAAGAGCTGGCCCGGCAGCAGCTCCGAGAACAGCTGGACGAGGTGGAGAGAGAGACCAGGTCAAAGCTACAGGAGATCGATGTCTTCAACAACCAGCTGAAGGTGACTCCTGTGTGTGTGTGCCCTACCCCGTGATGACAAGGTGACACTGAATCCCAGGCAGATCTGTTGCCCTGGTTTGTACACAGTAGTTCAGGCCTTCCCTACAGACCTGTCACCGTGCTCCTCATCTGTGCCCACCTCCTTTGCTGTCTGTAAGTTAGGGCTGTGGGATTGGCCCTGCTCCACATTATAGTTTTTTTCTTTCTTTTTGCCTGTTATTTTATTATTATTATTATTATTAAAATTTTCCACCTCCTCCCCTCCTCCCAATTC
>LOJH01006358.1:0-13222 GCA_001685095.1 Ellobius talpinus
TTTCTTTATTAACCAATGAAAGTAACACATATACAGATGACCCTCCTCCATCATCTACTGGATTTTGGGAGCTCAGTCCAGTGCTCCTATGCAGGTTTCAGCCTCTGTTTCCATCAGTTGCTAGATGAAAGTTCTAAGGTGATGTATAAGATATTCATCAGTCTGACTATAGGGCAAGGCCAGTTTGGGCACCCTGTCCTCTATTGCTTAAGGTCTTAGCTGGGGTCATCCTTATGGATTCCTGGAAATGTCTCTAGTGCCAGGTTTCTTGCTAGCCCCATAATGGCTCCCTCAATCAAAACATCTCTTTCCTTGCTCTCATCTCTGTCCTTCCTCCATCCTTACTATCCTGTTCCCTCAGGTTCTCCTCCCCCTCCCCTTCTTTCCTCACCTTCTCCTTCTACCCTCCCTACTGCCCCCACCCCCATGCTCCCAATCTTGTCAGGTGATTCTGTCTACTTCCCTTTTCCAGGTGGATCTATGTATGTTTTTCTTAGGGTTCACCTCTTTTGAGACAGTCTCTGATTGTCGGGCAGACAATTGAGTCTCCTGGCTGGCCAATCAGACCCAGAGATCTTCCTGTTTCTGCCTCCCCCGTTCTCAAGTTACAAGTATGTGTCCCTACGCTGTACATTTTTACATGGATTCAGGGAATCAAACTCAGGCCCTTGTGCTTTCAAACCATTGAGCCAACTATTTGCTTTATGCAATTTTCTGTTGTCTGTTTTATCTTTAGAAAAGAAAAGAGAAAGAAAATACGATGTGAGAAAATAGAAGCAGGCAGAATAGATAGATATTCCTCCCGAAAAGGAATAGAGAGAAATGTGGCATCAAAGAGGGTTTTGTTGTTGCTCCTGGCTGTTTGTTTTGGAGGGGAATGCAGTTGCTTGTAAGTTGATGTTATGTATGAGTCACTGCTCATTGGTCCTTTCTGTTGTTGATGTTAGTGCACTTTCATAGTATCTGAGTGTGTTACCCAAGAACTCCTGGGTAAGAGCTAGAACCAGCGTGTGGTGATGTTAGATGGACTTGGAACTCACTATGGAGCCCAAACAGACTAACCCAGAACTTATAATTCCCACTCTCAGGCACTGACGTTACAAATGTATATCAGTGTGCTTGGTTCTTAAATTCTATTTTAAATGGAATTGTCTTCTCAGTTTAATTTTTGTACTAAATACAATAGGAATGCAATTAACTTTTGTAATGTCCTACAGTTTCATTAAGCTTATCTTACTAGTTTTTAGTGGATACTGTCTGATTTCTGCGTAAGTGATTTTGTTATCTAGAAATGTAGGTAATTTCACTTCCATTTCCTATCTGAATAATCTTCATTTTTTTTCTCTAGTTGCTTTGCTTAGATCCCTTAGTATAAAATTGAATGCAAGGGTCAAGAGATAATATCTCTTATTTAGTGGGTTTTTTTTGGTTTGGTTTACCTTAAGGAGTGTTTTTGTTTTCTATGGAGTGTGTGGTGTGTGTGTATGTTAATTCAAAACCTCAATAAGTACAGCTTAGACTAGCCTTGAACTTTCTATACAGCCTACTCTGGCCCGAGGCTCATGATTTTTCCACCTCCATTTCTGAGTGATTGGGTTACATGCATGTGCCACCATGATCAAAATTAAGAATAGGCATATTTACATTGTTCTGACCTTCAGGTAAAAACAGGCATTTTTAAATTGTTGCAAAGTCTTTCTCCACCTCAACTCTCCCAGGGCTTCACTTTGGGGTTATAGATCTGCTGTGTGTCCCCTCACTACCCTGAAGACACCATTGTAACATCACAACTTGACATATTATGTAAGGACGCTCCAGGAATTTCTGAGAACCATATTGCCACAGATAGGCCACCTCACATTAAAAGGACAGAAGTGAACTTCTTAGATGAACCCGTGAACTCAAGCCAGTGACAATACTATTGAGAGGTGTTCAAATACCTGCAGCGGTTCCCCTCTCTGAACAGAATACATGGGGACACCTGCAGCAAATGAATGTTCTGTCCGGCTGACAAGGCACTGATAGCCAGGTATAAGGCAATGCATAATTGACATGCAAAGCTTCAAATACACACACACACACANAGAGAGAGAGAGAGAGACAGAGACAGAGAGACACAGAGACAGAGAGAGACAGAGAGAGGCATAAAAAAGCATACCGATATGTAACATCATATAGGACATGGAAATCAAAGCAAAACTATCTAGGGAAACAATGGGGACAAACTGGGGGTAAGAGGAGGAAGAAGTAAAGGGAAGGCAAGCATGGGAGGAACATACTCAATGCACATTGTCCAGCTGTATGCAGCTGTTCTTGTGTGCCATATACATAGAATATATACATTGAAAATTTTAAGGCAAAAAAATAAGTTAAATGAGTTTAAAGAAGACTAGAACAGGGCTGGCCAGAGTGGCACACACCTTTAATCCTAATATTCATGAGGCATGAGGCAAAGGCAGGCAGATCTCTGTGAGTTCTGCCAGACTGTCTATATATTGAGTTCTGGGCCAGCTAGGGTTACATAGTGAAACCCTGTCTCAAAAGTGACGAAAACAAAATCAAACCAATCAGACAGGAAAAACCCATTCACAAAAACAAAACAAAGCAGAATAATGTGTGCCTTCTTCATTGTTGCTCCAGTTAGGACCCTGGCTGGACCCTCTGGGTTAGCATCTTAGCCGTGATTTTTTTTTCCAGGTTCTAGACAGGGTGTGTGAGTACAGAGGAGTTGGTCCGGATGCACCCCAGTCTGTCAGACAGCAGCCTCTATGGGTGTCAGAAATGGTTCTTAGAAAAGGCAGATGGTGTGTGAGTGCAGGGACCCAGACTTTGGAGTGCATGCTTGGTGCAGGGCCCCCAGGAAAGGTTTTATTTTCATTGTCTTAATAACAAATCAGTGTATTGAAGATGAAATGTGGGGACACAGAGAATGTACCTATTATTACTACACATGGAATGTGCTGTTTTGAGGGCAGCAATATAACTACAGGAGTGCCAGCTCTATGGGCACAGTGGCTTTTGATTTGCTTGTTTTGTCTTCAGGATGCAGCCTCAACACACAACACTGAGAATCTTCGTGCCCTGAGATTCGGCCTAGCAAAATGCAGCAGCTACTCAGATATTTTCACATGGATCTCCCAGGGCAGGGCAGAGGAAGGAGGCAAGGTGGCACCTGGCAGATAGATATATTTATTTTTATGTCCCTAGGGGAGACATGCGAAAATGGCATGGATAACCGGTCACTGGACAAGAAAGACGACTTGAGAAAAGTCTCCTAGCCTACACTAATTTCTTTGAGGTGCTGGCACACTCTCTGCGTGACATCTCTCCAGTGACATCTCTGTGTGTTTTGTTTTCCTGTTTCTACAAAAGTTAATAGAAAACTGAGCTCTTACGAAGCACAAGGTCAGCGTCCTTATTAAAAGGAAGAGGAACCTGTGTGAGACTCCCATCCCCAGGGAGCCACCAACCCCAGGAGGGGGTGGCATGAGGGTCCTGGGAGGCCAGTCTCACCCGCTTTAGTCTGTGTACTTCTTCTGCAGTGCGTATTGTATGCAACAAGTTATGTGTCTGAGTTTAAAGGTGGATTTATTTATATGTCCTCCTCTATGATCCAATAAACAAACATAAGATGAAATTTTACTCTACAACTTCATGAAAGGCCTCTTGGTTTGGGTTTGTTTTGTTCATTTTGTTTTCAATTTTCAACATTCATTCCTCTTCGTTGTAAATATGTGAGCCATTTGAAAAAAACACAACTTAAATTACTTATATTCTTTTAGGATGGCCCAATTTGAAAGAAAATATTTTAAAAAATCAGCTTCCTCTTTGATGGTCCCAGAGAGAAGTCAGACGTATTATAGGCAGCAGCTGAAGATGATTGATTAACAAACAAACAAACAAACAAAATTGGGACTGGCAAGATGGCTCAGCAGTTAAGAAGACTGCTCTCCCAGAGAACCTGGGTTCGATTCCCAGCACCCACATGGCAGTTAGCAACCATCACTAACTCCAGTTTCAAGGGATCCAAAGCCCTTTTCTGTCCTCCATAGGCACTGCACACTTATAGTGCACAGACATACGTGCAGGCAAAACCCTTGTAAGAGTAAAATAAAAAATGAATAAATATCAAAAAATAAAAAAATAAAAATGTCATGGGAGGGAAAAGAAATGGATTAATGAAGACCTTGGAAAGCTGACTATGGGCTCTAATGAGAACTGAGTCAGGTCCAGGATTGCCAAAGAGAGTGACAGTGTCACACCCAGGTTTCTGTTAACATAACTCTACAAGAAAAAGAACCCATGGGCTCTAAAAGCAAAGGCATATAAATGTGGGGTGAAATTGGTTCCTTTTCTCCTGTCCCCATTAGCTTTACCCATGAACTCGACATAGCCTAGAGTCACCTGAGAAGGGAGACTGGCCTATGGGCTTGTCTGTGGGGGACTGACTGATGGTTAGCTGGTGCAAGAGAGTCCAGCCTGTGATGGGCAGCACCACCCTGAAGCACACAGTCCTGGGCTGTATAAGAAAGCGAGAAGAATATGAGCCTGTGGGTGAGCTGGCAAGTGGCATTCCTCCATGGCTTCTGCTTCAAATCCCTGCTTGAGTTCCTGCCCTGACTCCCGTCAATGATGGACTGTGACCTAGATGTATGTGTAAGTCAAATAAATCCTTTCCTCCTGTAGGTTGCTTTGGTCATGGTATTTTTCACAGCAACGGCGCAGAAACTAGGACACTTTCCCATTCCTTTTGTCCCCTAACTGGTCTTCTATACCACCCCAGAGCTGCTCCAATACGTGACTTAAACATTTATTGGTACTTACTGTACATGGAACCCCACACTTTGCTGAAGATGTGCCAAACAATGCATGCCCTGGTTCCGGAACCTTCTGGGATTGGAAACTGTCATGAATGGGCTAAAAGAGGAAGCATGTGTAGGTGTTCCAGGGTTGTATGGAAGGCAAAGACCTTGCCTGGCCATCAGCAGGGCATCTCTGCCGTGTCACTCTTCAGTCTAATAAGAACACTGTAGCCTCTGTCTTACCCACAAACCACTCATGCACCCTCTGCACTTTCAAATAGAAAGAAAAATTCCAAGAATGATGGCCTCCTTGGGTTTCTCACTAGCTAGTATGGACGTGACCACCTACATTCCACTCCTGTTTTCTTCCTAGCTGGTCTTTAGGCCACAACAGTCCTTCCTCTGTCCCCTCCCAGGAACTTTCCGTTCATGCTTGAAGCTTTTCTTTATGCCACTTTGATTTCTCAGCTAGCTCTGCCTCTGGGGTTTTCAATAGCTTGCTCCAAACTTTCTTTGAACCCCTCACCTTTCTTCCTCCTACTCTTTTGCCTCTGAAGTCTCAGGAGTGGACCCCTTTCTTCTCACTCTGCTTCCTCTTCATCAGCCAGATCCCTGCAGATTGATGCCACACTGACCTATTGCTCCTTTTTGTAACTCGTTCTTTCCATTTCTCTATCTTAATACTATTCTCTTGGTTTGCCTTCTATACTTTTCTTCCTTTCTTCCTCCATTCTTCTCTCCGTTCTTTCCCCCACCTTCCTCTTTTCTCTCTCTATCCTTTAGCTGACCATGAAGGATTAGTTATAGGCTTTCTCTTTTATGTCACACTGTCTACCCAGGCAATCTCATCCACATTGAAAATTTTAATCATGACCTATGTTTAAATGGTTACCAAATTTGTAACTGAACTCCAGATGTTATGTGTGCCATCCAGGCCTTTGTGCCCATGTTTCTGTTTGTGGTCTTCATTGTGTGTGTTGTTGTTATTGTGAGAAGCACCCCCATTGACCTAACAATAAACCAAAATGCAATTGTTACTGTAGACATCTACTCTCTCCTAGGGTATTAGAGTGTGACCAGGCTACCCACTTGCTTCTCTCTGTCTCCCCCTCCACCCATA
Organism: Ellobius talpinus; assembly: GCA_001685095.1. Lineage (NCBI taxonomy): Eukaryota > Metazoa > Chordata > Mammalia > Rodentia > Cricetidae > Ellobius > Ellobius talpinus. The sequence continues at coordinate 5,923 of LOJH01006358.1, forward strand.
CCATGGACCACCACTCTCCTGGACTGCACAGGGACCTCCTAACCAATTCTTTTATGCAGTGTGACTGCTGAAAATCAGAACCCTGATTGTGTCCCTTTCCATTAAAATACAGTCACTGATTTTAATATAAAGACCAATCAATACTCTTCACTCAGTCCACAATGCCCTGGATGTTCTTGACTTCAATACTTCTATAACCTCCTCACCGCCCAGTTTTCTCTTAGTCATTCCTGATCTTTCTTCTTCAATCACTTCCCAGTCAATTCTGCTCTTGTTCATGCCTGCCTTTTCTCTCTGCCACTAGGCCTTTGCAAATGCTGTGGATCTTCCTAGAGGGTCTTTCCTAGAACATTCGTTCCATCAGCCTCCTACATCAGGTGATCTTCAAACACCAGCTCAATTGATGCTGTGTAATGGTAGTGGCCACCACTCACCCTTAAGTTAGCGCATGGCACTTTTTCTAGTAAGATGTGCCCCTCTTTCTTACATAGTCCACAGTTGTCACTGCACACTCGCTTGTGATACTGTCATTAAAGCCGTCTATCCCCCTGTGATAGTGAGTTATTTCAAGCTGTGCATGACCGTGATGTCTGTCATGTCTCCATACACACTGATGTATTCATTAGCATTCATTTAGTGTTGGAGTGTTTATGTTCTCTTTTGTAGTCCATGTGGATTCTTAATGCAAAGAAACACCATACACACTCTCTAAACATTAGAAATGAGCTGGAGCAAGCATGGGTCTTACCAACATTTTTAGAAGACATTTTACATTGAATGAGACCCATTGAACAGTAGCTGAAACCACAAAAGTCAGAAAAGCAGGCAAGGAGCAGCCATTGTGAGACCGATGCTTCAAAGCAGTACACAAGGAGATCAGAATCACACAAGCCCATATCGGCTCACTAAGACTAAGATATAAGGGATTTGCACAGATCCACATCCCATTGAGGGATCTAGGTCAGAGTGGTCAAAAAGAAGGTAGCTGTGGAAGAGTTGACTCCAGAAAGTGCCTGAGTGGTGTTTATGTTCTAGAAGTGGTTTTGATCCAAAGCCAAGATCCACAGACAGGAACTGTCTAGAATGGTTGAATTCTTCTGCCCCTCTGGTATTAGTTGAAGAAGGTTGATTCATTTTTACACGATAGAATTCACTCTTCATTGTGCTTCATCCTGATTTGCTTCAGTCAGACACTCTGCACACATCAAGACTCACAGTGGCTCTTTAACCCTCTCACTTTACATGAGAGCAACTGTCCATTTTGGCCTCCTGTCCCAGGACTTCAGCCTGTTGATGTTCTGTTGTCCAGGTTGTCAGGTTTCTATTGCTGGCAGCTTACAGAGTTCGTGGTACTACTCTTCCATGGGTTCAACTCATCACTCCTATACTTCTAACTTCTTCTTCAGTTTGGGTACAAATTTTCTTCCAACCCCTGATACTTTCACCATGGCAACAGGGGAAAGTATAGAGGATTAATAGAAAGTTGGACACACCTGTGCTTCCAGGAGCACACAGTTATAAACAACCAATCGCTCCTTCCCTTGTGAGACCTCCAACTGTGGGGGAAAATGCCTTTAGTATCATCTAGCCAGGATCTCTGAGATGACCCTGGAACAAAGCCCCTTTCAGTTAGATGTCTTTAGCAGTCAAGCAGGCACAAAAGCAGATCTTTGAAAGGAAGTGTCAGGATCTCACACACTGCTCGCTCTTCTCAGAGATGGGTCTGTTCCTTAGCCCAGTCCTGTACCTCTGCTTGGCCAAAGATGAGGTAGAAGATCAGGCCTATGACATCAATAGCCGCTGCCAGCAAGAAGACATTTCTCCAGCCAAGCTCTGGATCCTGGAGGCAGGAAACTACTTGTTAGCAATGGTGGCCTACTTCTTGTACCCTGATTCAGAAAAGTTGGGGTGCTGTGCCTTGATGCTCCTTCTCCTAGCTCAACCCAACCTCCACGATGCCCATCTTTCTCCTTGAGTATACTGCGGAGTGTCTAACATTAGGCCACCAGTCCCCTCTTCCCTCGGCTAGAAAGCATTTCCCATCACTCTTTTGACTCCCTCCCTCACTTCTTTCCAGTACTTGCTTAAAGTCACCTTTTCAAAGATTCTGTCTTTGGCCACATTGATAAATTGGTCTTGTTTCCAACTCTCCGCTTCTTTCAGCATTTACCACCCATCTGTCTATAATTTACTTCAGTTTTCTGTCACTTGTTTTTCAATGTAGATTTAATGGGATAGGGTTGGGACGCTTTTGTGTGTTTGTTTGCTAAAACCATGGACACAATACACACTAACATTTAATAGTTTTTTGAATCAGTGAATGGCTAAATGAACGAATCAGTCAATCAAGTGGCAAGAGAAACAAGGTCTATGTGAGAATTTTCATTTTAACCAATCCCTAACAGTGTGTTTTCAGAGACTAGAAAGCTTCAAGGCAAAAGGGGACTTGATTTCATTAAAACAAAAGTCCATTCTTTGCTAATTTCCTGTCTTTTTCTGAGCTACTAATAGAAAGTCACAGGAAGATTAGAAGTGAGATTTTCATAAATCTCACAGACATCCTTTTTCCATGTGAAAGGTATGTCTATATAGTTCTTAGGCAATGTTCAAGTTACCAGGTTTCATTATATATTTATTCTTACTTTTTTCTTCTTTTAGGGATTTGTTTGTAAAACAGGGTCTGACAATGTAGGCCAAACTGGCCTCCCAAGTGCTGGGATTACAAGCACGCACAGCATTGCTATGCTTATTTTAATGATGTAAAAATGCAACTCTGATGTGGGATTCCCTTCTGTATGCTGTAATTACCATTACTGAATAAAGAAAACTGTCTTGGGCCTATGCAGGGAATAGAGGTAGGTGGGGAAATTTCTTGTTGGGAAACAAACAAGTGGCCTCCTTCAACACAACTCTGGGATGGAGGCTTCAAAATGAAAACCAGCATCCCAGCAGCACTGGTCCTGGGTGCTTCTGCTCTGGCTGAAAAGCAAGGCGTTTAATGAATGGCATAGTGAACACTCAGGAGCACAGGTGTGAGGTGCAGGGAGCTTTCCCCTCTGCCACTCATTAAACATCTTGTTCATCAATTTCCAAAGACTTGTTAGCTTCCTGGACAGAAAACCACCTCATCCTGATTTTCCCAGAGCATTCAAGATGTTAACACTGAAAACCTCCCAAAAATCCTGAGAGCCCTCAGTTTGAGGCAAACTACGCTGAATGATCATACAGTACTGCAGGAGAAACACCATGAATATTACTGGATGTAGGACTTTAACATGAGAGGCTCATCCTGTAAGAATTCACAAACCATAGCCCATGACCCTGAGCATTCTCACACACACCATACCCACAGAATATGGAGTTTCCCTCCATAAGCTGAGCTGGGAATGAAGGCTTATTAAGGGCTCCAGACGCATGAGCTTTGAGTTCTTCCCCACTGAGGAACTAACAGCACCTTAGACTGACTTCTACTAACTACCACTATTCAGTTTCTCTTACTGATATTTCTTACAATGTTTAATCTTACCTGACCAATAAAAAATCCAGCAACAGTAGGAGCTATGCCTCCCGCTATATAAGAAAAGGTTTGCAGTAGTCCTTTGAGAAAGCCAGCGTACCTGGGAAGGGGGAAGTCTCAGGTAAGCAAAGGTTTGCATTCCGCTGTCCTATCTCTATGCTTATCTCTGGGGACGTTTAGGGTGGTGCCTATTAAACTTGAACACCATATGCTAACTAATGATCCTTATACTGCTATGCTACAGGCTCAGCCTTTCAGGGGTAGTCTATGCTAACATGCCAACTTCTTGGCTCTTGCTATTGAGTCCAATCTTGTAGCCCTGTTTCAGGATAAAATGTCTCCTCTTTCTGTGTCAAAGACCTTCATGGGATGAGATGGCTGTTCTCTAGACCAGCCTATCTCCAACACGTCTCAGTGGCCCATTGTGTAAAGATGAAACATGTCTTGTTGCCTGAATTAGACCCTGGGAGCTTTATGTCTGGTCTCAGTTCTCTCTGGCATGACTCACACCAGAGATAATTCTTTCCTTTGGTTCTATATTTTGTCCCTTTATTTTTGTGGGTGTATATGGGTTCACACGTGTGCCAGTATGCATGCTCATATGTGTGCTACAAGTGGAGGCCAGAAGACAACCTTGGGTATCATTCTTCAGTTGTCGGCCATATTTCTTTAGGAATAGTGTCTCTCATTAGCATAGAAATTGCCCAGTAGGCTAGGCCAGCTGCAAGCAAGCCACAGAGATCCGTACCTCTTGCCAGCTTCCCAGCACTGGGATGGGCAAGTGCGCACTCCTTTACCTGGCTTGTTTTATTTTATCTTGTTTAATTTAATTTTTACAGTGTGAGTTCTGGGGTTGGAACTCAAGTCCACATGCTTGCCTGGCAAGTATTTACCAGCTGAGCCATTTCTCTCAACCCCTTCCACCTTTATTTAAGTTCCACTTGGGCCTCCATGATGGGATCTCCTGAGAACTTTCAGGAACCAATCCAATGGACCTGCTGCATTCTTCAGCAGAGACTTACAGGTGAGGTGTTGGCATGGCCACAGACTGCTCTTGTTTCAGCTAGGAAAGGCGGCATTCACAATGGCTGACTAGCCCAGAGTCCCTTTCAGGAACTGCAGAGATGTAGCGCTGATATTACTGTCCCTGTGACCTGATGCATACACTATCTTTTACCTTTGCATCAGAGCAAGGGTAACTAGGGCTCCTGGACTTGAACTGAGCTTCTATGAGGATGAGGCAAAAGGGTCCCTACCTTGGAGCAATATCTAAGAAGTTTATGAGGGCCCCTGAATCACAGAGGCTGCAGAAGACAGACGACAGAACCAAGAAGGCCATTGTGGTGCTGTGGCTAGATCTGGCCCAAGGCAGGGGCACCAGGATCCCAGATGAGACAAGGACCCCTGTAGCAGAACAAAAGCCATAAAAAAGAGGCTCCAAGCTTCCACATTCGCCGAGTATCCAGCTTGGCCCTTACCTATTGCAGTGAAGAGCTTCCTAATAGTCACGAGTCGGAGGATTTTCCTGGAGAGGAGAAAATCTGCCAGTAGTCCCCCCAGGATAATGCAGACACAGCCAAACAGGAATGGCAGGGCTGACAAGATTCCACTCTGGAGATTGGAGATAGTAAGTCCGAGCAGCCACAGCACTTCCCCACTGTGGCCCCAACTGATCCTGAATGGATGGTCCGGGTCTATGGCTTTGCATTTTACACACATCGCTTCCAGTGCAAATTAAATTCTTTGTTACTAGAGTTGTAAATTAACTGTAGTTCTAGAGGGGAAATGCACACATAACTCAATCTTCTTAATTTTTTTTTGACAGAAGGTCTCACTATGTAGTCCTAGCTGACCCAGGATTCACTATGTAGAGCAGGCTGGCTCCAACTCACACACATCTTACAGCTTCTGCCTCCTAAGTGCTGGGATTAAAGGCATGCACTACCATACCTGGTTTCGATAATTTTAATAAAATGATAAGCGCTCACTTCATATATAAAGATCACTTATAAATAGTTATTTTAAAGATTTTGAGCTAGGCTTGGTGCTATATGCCTGTAATCTTACAGTGAGGAGGTAGAAATAAGAAGACCTGAATTTGGAGGCCAGCTACATAGTAAATTCCATGCTAACTTAAGGATACATAGTGAATCCCTATCTCAGGGGAAAAAAATCAAGAAAGGAAGGAAGGAAGGAAGGAAGGAAGGAAGGAAGGAAGGAAAGAAGGAAGGAAAAGGAGTCTAATAACATCTTATTTACAACAGAATTTATTAATCCTTTTAAAAATTTTTATGCTGCCAATAGAAAAATCTTGTTTATAAATGCTGACTTCACTAAGTATAGAATTTTTTGCAAAGGACTTTTAAAAATATGACACTGTGACCTGATTTGGAGCCACACCTCTGCTCAAGTAAGCAGTGAACCACACTGAGGTCAGTGTGAATCCAAGTTACCTGGCTGCATTTCCTGTGAGGGGTCCTGGCCTAAATTCCTCATCCTGTGGCCACATGTGAGATCACACAGAGAAACACAGTAACCGGGTACACCTTCTTTATACTCACGTCTCTGAGGTTTGCTTGAAGTACAGAGCCGATATACGTGGGTGTGTATGCCATCATCGTGGATAACAGCCAATGCTGACAGAAGTAAGAAACTACAATAGCCCAAAGTGGGAGAGATTTGACCATGGCTTTAATGGGAAGAGACCAACCTGGTGAGCAATCCTAAAAGAAAACGCATGTGATGATCCCCTCCATTACGAGATAGGCGCACCCCTGCTCTACCTCCGAGATGCCCAGGGATAGGGAAAATGACAGGGAGATTCCTCAATGTACCTCATGAGCCAGTGAATACCCAATGTATCTCTTCTCAGCAGCACTGATAAAGGGGTGATTCTCTGGGTCATCATATACGAGAGGAAAGCAGATCAGGCAACAGGCACAGCCAATTCCACCTGCGATAGAAGAGCCTGTCAGCACTGTGCTGGCGTTTTCCTGCAGTTTGATGATTTCTACGACCAATAGAATAACTAGTGCAGGTACTTCACCCTCACACCCCACATTGTAATCCTGAATGGCACTGTCACGGAGGAATCTTCGCCACCACTTGACTTAGGCCTTGTTTGTGTAACTTGCTTTTGCCTAGGCCCTAGGGCAGCTGTCAGCGGAGATGCTGCCTTTCTTCCCTGTCCTCTAGGGAGGAAGGTGCTCCAGTGACTCCATGATCCAAGGCAGATGAGAGAAACAGAATAGAGGCCACCAGCTGCTCCGTGGGACTTCAGGAAGAACGGAAGCTGCTTCCAACCGCTGAGTTCACAGAGGATTTGAAGCACACACATGTTACACTGAAGATGCACACAAGCTCTCAGTGCACTTGCGCTCACAACTGAGCACCGGCTGGTACTCCTCCTGCTGGGCTGCAAGGTTAGCTTCTCCGCTGAGCCTTTTCCTGCCTTTCGTTTATCTTTCTTGTTTCATGTGCAACTGGTTACTTAGACCATTTCTACATGCAGAATGAAGTTAATCACCATCAATCTAATAACATCCCTTATCACAGTGTTGGAGAACTCAATATCATCACTGCTGAGTAGCAATGTGGCTCATCAAATTTGAATGCCACCACTCAGGTGTCATCCACCTAGTTTTTGGACAGTATTTTTCTCTTTTTTATTTGATTTTATTGAGCTATACATTTTTCTCTGCTTTCCTCCCTGCCTCTCTCCTCCCTTCAATTCTCTCCCATGGTCCCCATGCTCCCAATTTACTCAGGAGATCTTGTCTTTTT
>LOJH01006359.1:0-13403 GCA_001685095.1 Ellobius talpinus
TCCTTGACTCTTGACATCTTTTGGTATCAGTGACCAAAACAGATACTATATAAGAAGATAATCATGTTAGTGGAGGGAGCAAATTTGAATTCAATTTGGAGCTGACTGTGTTTAGGGTACCTCTGGGTCAGTCCTATATGTTCACTGGGCTATGAATACCTGGGGTTCAGGAAAGAAACCATCTATTGGGTCAGACCTGCCTTCTCCCCAAAGACAAACACTGTGATGTTAGTGTTTTTCAATTTCCCTGCTGTAAACATGGCCCCTGTGGCTTATTTTAGCTCACCAATGGTTTAAAAACAGCTTTTTAATTTTCTAAATCTTTAAGGAGCCCTTTGATACAAGAGCTACAGCACAACCCTAGAAGCAGAGAAGAGAAATACAAACTTCAAGTCAACAATGCCAGACAAAACCCAGAGATTCTTAAAATAGAATGCCTGTGGCATGAAGGGAGAAGTGGGTCAAAGGCCCGATCCTTCTGCATCCTTGGGTTCTTGGCATCCTATACCTCCTTCCTCCTTTCTCCTGGGACATACACGATCCTCATCAGAGGATGAGAATTGCTAAGGTCCCATACTCTGTGCATAGCTCTCTAAAACAAAAGCGCATAGGGCTAGGCTCAAAGTCAGAAAACAAAGGGTGACCCCATGAGAATCTGGTTCTAAAAACCCGACCCCAGGCAGCAATAATAACCACCTGTGAAAGAGCTGCCACCTCAAGGCCATCTACACAAACCTACCAAGAAGGTTTACAAATAACCAGGCTAGGGAATTAGCAGGACCTCTTGATAGCTAGAGGGCAGTTGAGCACTCTGAAAGAAGGACACATCCCAGAAGGGCAGTATGTGCATAAGGCCTCAAAAAAAGAACAATGAGGCAAAGGTCTTGTCATGTCTGCCTAACAGTGGCTGCTTGGCCACATGGGGAACCCCATGGAGCCAGTGGCTTTGAGCTCAGTTGTCCTATCTTCATTCCCCTTAAAGACTGACTAGCTCCTCAGGCATCGGTCAGCACTGCCACTGTTTTCCCATGTGGATGGGCAGCAACCCTACTGTGGAAAGGATGCTGTGGGCCTGACACTGTACTCTAGATGGTCAGATGTCCTCCTTACTATTGGTGCTCCAGCTGGTCATCCACAGCTTGTAAGCTAGGTGGAGTAAACTCCCCCTGACTCTAGTAACTGGATTAACTATGACCACCCTCACTGTGACTTCCACTCCAGCCAAGCGTTTGTGGACTGCAGGTACTATTGGGCCCTGGGTCAAGCAAGCACCGGGTGTCCAGCTTACAAATCTTATTTTATCCCAACTATTATCCTAACATAACTATCATTATCAAAATCTTACCAGTTGGCCTTGCTAACCCCACTTACATTGGGAAACTGAGGCTCTAAAAGATTAAGTAAATTCTGAAAATGCAATCCTGAGGATCAGACCCTGGACCACGAGACTCCACCATGGCCAATCCGAGGACCTACAGAGCAGCTAGTGTAGCTGAAGCTCCTGGATCTTCGAGCATCTTTCAAAGCAGCAGGAGCTATTGCTCTGGACCTGGGCAGGTGGTCTCAGCTGAATCATTTGTAAAGATGAATGAGGGAGAAGCAAAGGAGCAAGTGACAAGAGTCTAATGAGAGAAACTGAGTCTCAATTCTGAGGGCTTGTGCAAGGCTCTGTATAAGCAGAGCCCTCTGGCTTTCTGTGTTTGTTCTGTGTAGCATGGGTTGTCTGTTTCACAAGAAGTTTTCTCAAATGACCTGAGACACGCTGTTACCCTGGGCTTCACAGGCTCATAATGGTTGACCGAAGGGTATCTTGCTATCTTAAAGGTCAGGCCATACTGACATCCTGGTAGGTACAAGAGAACTGGTCAGGAAGTCCAGGACATCATGGCTGCTAGGAGGTGGGCCCAGTTCTAGGGAAAGTTAGGTATATCAGTAATGATGGAAATGGTTGTAAGAAAAAAAAGGACCAAGAGAACATACGGTTTGTCGAACATACATGAAGGGTCAGGCCCTCTTCTTGACCTTCTTGACTCCTCACTGACCTGATTGTTTCCCCCAGGAAATCATGGGCCCCAGGATATCCCAAAGAGACTGGAAAAATAATAAAGTTAAGGCTTTCTTTTCTTCATGAATCATGATCTCTTTCACCAGTTATCATGGGAATTTTCCTCTCCTGCTGGCAAAGTGCCAAGGAGAGAATCAAGGACAAACAGGGAAGATGCCATGGGTCACCTGGAGGGCATGATAGCAGATGAGTCAGAGGAGGCGGGTGGCTGGGCACCAGTTCACCGCCCTAATTATATTAGCACCTTGGCCCAGTTCGTGCCCAGCCTGCATGGTGGACTGAGTGAGGAAAGGCCGGATTTAATTTTAGCCAAGATGGTGCCCCCTTTCCTCGTGACAGGAGCGGCATACTTTGGCAGAGATGCAATCTCTCCTCCTTCCCCTACAGAAAGTCACTCATTGCTCTCAAGGACAACCTAAAGCTGACCCACGGTCCACCTTTCCTAACATGTTTATATACTTGGTTCCTAATCTTGTGGAGCATCTTGACCAGTGGCCAGCATGACCTCTGGATAGAGAGTCCATCCCATTTACATGACACCTTCCCATGTCCCTTCCTGTGTACAGCCACATCTGGCATGCTGGTACACAGCCCTGTTAAGTTAGATCTCTAGGTGGGTTTGCAATGAGAAGGGAAGGGCCTTCTAGCGACACAGGGAAGTCACCTGATCCTTCGTCACATACCCTATGGCTCTTGTTTCATGGACTCTTGAGATCAGCATCCCTTCTGCAAATCACTCTTCCCTCGTGTGCTTGAAGGAAGGAGTTTGTCTCATGTTCATCATCAAAGTCGGGTCAAGCTCGCCTTTACTCTACTTTGCAGTCTCAGTTCATGGTCCATCCACAATATCTGAAAAGAAACCCAGGAATCTTCCTCTAACATAAGAACTGTCATAAAACTGAGGCCTTGTGACTCTTTGTTCTGGATGATCCCATTGGATTGAGACATAGCAGCAGGCAGATAGCAAATATCTCAGTGTTAGAACAAAGGTCTTCGGGTCATCCTCTGCTTCAGAAAACTTAAATATGGCAGGGCACGGAACTTTGAAAGCTTGGCATTTTAGTCCATTCTTTCTGTTTTCCTCCAAACACAGCAGATGAACAGTCTGTTTTCTGTTCTCTCTGCTCTCTTGTGTCTGGAAGTCTTAGCTTCAAAGCTTTAGAAGAGACTATAATCACATCGAGATTAAAAACAGAAACAAAAAAGCCCATGTGAGATCACAGCCGCTTTGTCGGGGGAGAAGGGAATGTTTCCTACCATCCCTTGCTACTGAAGATGTGAAGAGAACAGAACTAAGCATAGACAGCTCAATTCATTTCGCTGAAGCATAAAGATTCCTGTGTTTCCATCTGCAGAGAGAAGCTGAAGAGTTTGTTGACACTAGGTGAGTACATCATGTTCCGCTGGTCACTGTGTCCCCAAGAAATGAAACTCCCTGAAGAGTGGGCTTGGTATCCAGACCAAGATAGGGACAAGCAAAGAGGTCCATCTTTGTCAGCCCAGGACAACCATGGGTCATGCTTACTTTACAGGGCACTTGCTTTGAGCTGTTTTCTTCCAGGGTTATAGTGATCTGTATGGCCATGTGGGAGGTGTTTTGGCTACAGAGCAAATTTGTTTACATCTGGTACACGATGGCAAGAGCAAACCTACAAATGCCGTCGGGGAAATGGTCGAAAAGTCACATCCTTACCTACTGGGCTAGTGAGGGTTTCTATTGTTGTGAAGAAACACCATGCCCACGGCAACTCTTATAAGGAAGACATTTCACTGCAGGGTCTTGCTTACAGTTTCAGAGTCTCAGTCTATTGTCATCATGGCGGGGAGCATGCCAGCATGCAGGCAGACGTGGTGCTGGAGCTGAGAGTCCCACATCTTGCTCTGGGCAGTATCCTGAGCAATGGAAGCCTCAAAGCCTGCCCCCACACTGACACACCTTCTCCAACAAGGCCACGCCCACTCCAACAAAGTCACACCTCCTAATAGTGCCGCTTGCTATGAGATTATGGGGGCCAATTAACGTTCAGACTACCACACCTACACTGGGTCTGCAAATGAATGGACCTGTCAATAACCAGGCATGGGTGGAGGAGGGGTTTGGGGAGCCCTACCACCCACTGCTGCTCTATTTGGTCCTTGTAGATGCAGGGAGAGGGAGCTATTGCCTTCAGCTGCACACCCACTGGTAACCAGATTCAATAACCACACAGATGGCCCTGGTTAAACCTAATGGGTCATAAAACAAACCCAGAGTCATATTCTGGAGAGAGGATGGTCAAAGGATGAGGCAGGTCAATAGGAACAGGAGGGAGGTAAGAGAAAATGATGGGAGGAAGTAAGCAGAGAACATTACATGCATGTAGGAATGTATATAATAACAAAATTCATCATTAAAAAGACATCCTTTTACTTGCAAGGTGGAAGCCACCAAGTGATGGCTATCGTAAGACTCCTAGTACTCCCACAGCTTCACGCTCTCCTTGCCTCCACTACTGTCCTTCCAGTGCATGAGGGGTTTTTGAGGGCACTGAGGATCTCCCTGAGATCACACACACACACACACACACCAAGACAGGAATGGGCCTCACACTAGGCGTGTGTGCTGTCCAACTACGTCCAGCTGTGTAGGGCAGCTCTACATGTGTTTCCACACAGCAGCCCCAATGTTTCTTTATTTTTATTTTTGAGATAGCATCTTTCTGTGTTGCCCAGGCTGGCCTTGAGCTGGAGACACTCCTGCCTCTGCCTTCTGCGTGCTGTTGGGATTATAGGCTTGCGTAGCATACTCAGCTCTCGGTATTTATTCTTACAGTGGGCACACGGTATTTGTCATTGCCTGAGTAAATCCATCCAGTGCCTCCCCCTTGACTTTAGGATTAAACTCAAACTTGTTAGTTTTGCTTAAAGGGAAGTTTTGTGATGGTCTTTGGCCCTTGCCTCACCCCATCTCCTCCCTTTTCCTTATCGGAGTCTGTGGTGGTTAATCCTATGTGTCAACCTGACTGGATAATGGGGTGCCCGGCTGACCAAACATGGTTCTGATTATTTCTAGGAATCGATTTTGGAATGTAATTATCCTTTAAATTCGTGGACTCTCAGATGCATGCTATCTAGTCGATCAAAGGCCTGAATGGAACAAGAGGTTGACCTGCCCTTGCAGTGAGAGAACTCACTTGCTTGACAGCCTCTGATCTGGGACATGAGCCCAGCTGAATTTGCCAGCCTCTGGGATTATGTGAGTCATTTCCATGTAATAAACATCTCCCCCAGTATTAATCCAATTGGTTCTGTTTCTCTGAAGAGCCCTGGCTCACAGGGACTTTGGGATCAGGAGGGAGAGGTGCCCAGTATCACCATAGGATACTACATGCTGGGTGACTTGGACTGCTTTCTCTCACAGCTCTGCAGTCTGGAAATGCAGAATCGAGGTGTGAGTGGGGTTGGCGTCTGGAGAAGCCCATCCTGGCTGATAGCTGGCCACCTGATCCTGGTACCTGCAGGCTGGAAATGCAGAATCGAGGTGTGAGTGGGGCTGGTGTCTGGAAAGGTTCATCCTGGCTTATATAGCTGGCCACCTGATCTTGGTACCCTGCCATGATCTTTCCTTACCTTGGGTCTTACTGAAGTAGGTCCTCTCCCTAACCTCTCATTTAACCTTAATCAATCACATCCCTAACGGCTTGTTTCCAAATAGAGCTGAAAATTAAAGCTTCAATGCATGGATTCAGAGAGAACATAATTCAGTCCGTGACATAATCTAGGCTCCCACTGTGCTGAGCTGGCTTTCTGTGGGCCTTCCCATACCACGAGCCATATTCCTCCTTCCATATAGAAAATCTTTCCCAATTCTTCTTTGTTAAATTCATGGCTGAGCCTCTCTAGGTCCAAGAGCCCATCCTCCAGAAAGCCTTCCTCGAGTACCTCCTCCAAGCCTAGGCTGAGGGTTATTCTAAGAAGTTTCTCTAATCTCTGCTTATACTTGTACTCACATAGCCCAGATCTTTGTTCCTCCTGGTTGTTTAACATCCTGTCTCATTTTCCATTGAATTATTTTTAAAAAACTATTTTATTTTTTTAAAATTGTGTGTGTGTGTGTGTGTGTGTGTGTGTGTGTGTGCAGGTGCCCATGGAGGCCAGAAGAGGAGTCAGATCCCCTGAAGAGGAGTTGAAGGTGATTGTGAGCCACCTGATGTGGGTGAAGGATCCAAACGCAAGACCTCTGGAGGGACAATATGTTACCCACAGAGCCATCTCTCTAGCCTTCTTCTGAATTCTTATCATTTAACACTAAATCTAGTCTGGAAATGGATACCCACTAGAGGCTTCTTAAATCTATGTTAAAAAAAATAATATGAAATACGATATGTGTATGGTTATAAATCTTTAAGACATTCAGAAAGTGTCTTGAAGAAATGAGACCAAAATCACAAGTGTTCACATGAAGGTTAGGTATGGTTTTCTTCATCTGTTCTCTATTGGCTGTGTGTCTGTAGTATCAATGCATAACCTCTCAATTTTAGACCTTTAAGAAGTATGGTTTAAAGTAGATGTATAATGCCTGGAGGATGGGGAGGGGAGCTATGAGGTGCTACCTTCTAAAGATATGACCACGGCAGTCATGAGCACACAGCAGCTATGGTGGCCTGAACAAGCCCTGTACACACTGGGCCCTTCAATGTTCCATCGTGAACAAAGGAAGGGCATATGTTCCCCACTCCTCCCCCAATTCCCAAGGGTAACCAGGGGAGGAGGCTCTCTTTTTCTGTGGTATAGCCATAGAAAGCTGTCCACACTCCAGTAACTAACCCTCTACCCATGCTTACACAGTCAACTGTAATTAAACCCCATGGGTCGCAAAAATAATTATGAATGTAGGAGGAAAGCCAGTTGGGAAGAGGGAAAGGGTCAGCAGGAGTGGGAGAAGGATGCGGGAGAATGATGAAGAGGACTGTGGTCATAATGCCTTGCATTCATCTATGAGATCGTCAAAGACATTTTAAAATACCGCAACCATTGTTTTAAAAGGAGAAGTGACATACTCTTTCAGCTCCCAGCCCTAAGATGACTTATTTCAACCTATATTGCAAAGGAATTGCTCTAGGAGCAACGATTCTGAAGGTGCCCCCAAGTTGCCCCTGATGCGATTTGACGTGTTGTTAGTTGGGGGGAGGGGTGTGACCTCACAGGAGAGTGGTTCATTACCACTCTGTCAGGCTTCAGCAACGAACACACCAGTCACCTTGGCAGGTAGGCATTATCCAGGTGGCCTGTCTGCCCCAAGGATGCAGGTGACAACGATGTCCCATTGCTTCATTGCTGGAGACAAGCTGTTTCTGGGTAGCGTTCATCAAGGTGAGGCTACCTAGCATCCTCCACATGTTCTTAGCATCCCTCAAGGGGATAGAGAATGCCAAATACCCGAGGCCAGTTTCTCTGGGTCTCAAGTGTTGCTGGTTGTTAGTTGAGGAGCTGGACCACACCTGGGGTCTGGGGAAAGGCGCTGGTTCTGGAGCCCATGTTGGAGAAATGTGGATGATGTGGTGGGTGTGTAACGGTGAGATAAGATGGTGACCAAGAAAGCTAACATCCCAAGCACTCCGGATGGCACAGGTGCAATGCAGCATGCTTTACCTTCTGGAACGTTCCTACCTACCCTCTGTCCGGGCTGCAGAGCCACCTCTGACTGTAAAGGCTGCAGATGCCAGACATAAGGGGTCTCCTTCCTCAGACCCCTCCGTGGCTAGAATATGTATGTGACTCCCTCACCCCGATTCTTGGCCAAAATTTATCCATCTTATAATGCAAAACAAATTTAGTTCATCTGTAGGAGTCCACTAAGTCTTAGTAGGTTCAACATTGTTCAAAGGGCCAAAGTCCAAAGCATGCCTTGAGATACAAGGTAATCTTGCGACTGTAAGCCCCTATAGCACAGTATGCATCCTTTCTGTTTTCAAAGACGTGGGGTAAACATCCCCATTCCAAAGAGAGGACACCAAGGGAACATCAGACCAAAGCAATCCCAAAGCCCAGTTGGGGAAACACAAAAACCTGCAACTTTACATGGTTAGGCTAGGAAAAAAAAATTTGGCATAATGGTACATGTGGTTCTGGGTTTACAGCAATGCAGAATGCAAAAATTATGAGGTCATGAAAGACTGCGCTCAGGTTTCTGAAAGCTGCCGAGACCAGACAATATATGGCATAGATGGATTCCCTGCAATGAGACCCTAGAGCAGCCTACGGTTCACAACCCCATTTGAGGGTAGAATGGCCCTTTCACAGGGGTCACCTAAGACCATCTGCATAGCAGATATTTACATTACAATTCACAACAGTGGCAAAATTACAGTTATGAGGTAGCAATGAAGATAATTTTATGGTTGGGGGTCACCATAATATAAGGAACTGTAGTAAGGTCACAGCATTAGGAAGGTTGAGAACCTCTGCCCTAGAGCCTATTGTGTAAAAAACAGTGAAAGTGAAACTGGTTTCATTGGCCACCCATGTTGGAAACACTGGGACCATGGGACAAGCACTGAGAAAAGCTACAGGCACAGAGCAGAGCCAGCCTAAGAGAGTCTACGTGTGTAGCAGGTGGCAGAACTGACACATGGGATTATCTAAGCCCAATGGAGTTCAGATGATGCCACCACAGAGTCCTCTTCTACCACTTAAGGTTGTGATTCTTTGCCCTGGTGATACAAAGAGATTATTCACAACAAACATCATTTATCCCGTGATTCATGAGCATTCCTGATTGCCTGACCTTTGCCTGGTAGAATGTTATATAGCCACTGAGCCACACTGATTTTCATTACAACCTCAGAGACGATTTATTCATGACCTCTGGACTGCAGGAGAAGTTGTAGCCCACAGTTGTCTTACTGCAAGGGTGGATGAATAACATGTGAAAACCAAAGCTCAGGGTTCAGGTCTACAAAATGGCAGGTGTTCCAGTACCATCATCCACCCCCACATGAAGCTGGAAAAGGGAAGGTCCCTAAAGTCATGGAGAATAATCACAAAGGCTAGACCTAGAAGTAATATCTGGGGAGGGGGGTGCAGAAAGTGCGGTCCTTTCCACTAACTTATAAACTGATTGTCGCAGGAATCTTTTGTTTCCTCTGTCTTTTGAGGCCCCCGTGACTGGCACCCAAGCTCTGGGCCAATAGCTGTTACAAGGAATTCAGGAATGTCATCCAGGCTACTCACAGCCAGTGAGAGTGACATCCCAGTGCCAGGTTGGGGCTCTGCCTGAATGCCCACCCTTGCCTCTGCGAAAACCTGAGCTTCACATATGCTTCTACAGAAGAGTCTAATCCTAAGAGTCCAATAGCCTTGAACATGAAGCTATTGCCACACGGCAGGACACTACTGAAGTTTGGAAAGTAAACCTGAAGTTTGAGAAATTTGTACCAGGCATCTTGTCCATTGAATAAGCATTGACTTGATTTCGCTATAGAATGAGATTCTCAAGGAGCCTGTCACACCTTTGTATAGAGGTCCATGGGGACTCTGACGAGTAGAAGGGGCATCGCCGATCCCTTGGCCCCACCCAAGAGTGGGTGGTTTCAGTGGATCCTTGGAATGACGGTTTGGACACTGGAGAACTGGTCAGAGTAAAGCAGGCGGGTCCTGAAGCTGACTCCATTACCAACTGCTCTACAAACAAAATGTCCCCAGATATGACCTCGCCTCTCTCTTGCCCCAGGGAAATTCAAGCCACCGCCATCTCCCACTTGGAGGACTTCATCACTCTCCTTATGGTTCACCTCCTCCCATTTTTTTTGCCTTCCTTCCATCCCTTCCTTTCACCGTCAGCACAGAGATCTTTGAAAATAGTTAAGCTGGGTTGCTGCTTTTCCTTGCTACAAATCTCTAAGTCTCCCCTTAACCTCCCATCCCACCCCCCATACCTGCACCTCTGCAATTTAACTCCAAGCCTCTTCTCATGGTCACCGAACTGGCTCCTGGTCCCTCTATCACCTTTTCCCTATAACCTCCTCCTCTCATTCCCTACCCTCCAGCCAAATTGCCTGTGTTTCCAGTCCCTGGAATCCATTGAGTTTTCCCTCTGCCCAGAAATTTTTGCAGCTCTCCTGGGACTGGTACCTTCTCACCATGTGAACAAACATCCAGTCTCGAACACCCACTAGCTGTCCATTGCTAGAGCCTCCTGCTACAGAGATTGTCTGCTCTACTTATCCAGTTGCATCATTATTGTACTGGAAGGTCCATGGAAGGAAAGTCCTTACTTGGTCAACTTCATCCTTGTGTTCTAACCTAGAATAATGTTACTTCATTATGAGCACTGGGTGAGGTGATCGATTTCTTTGGGGATTCAGCTGTATAATAGGTTTAGATGGTCTCCAAATTCATATGGTGGTTGTGGTTGTGGTGGTAATGTGGTAAAAACACATATGGCAGAGAAAAAGCCCTCACTAAACATGTTCCTTCTGCTATTAATGTTTTGTAAACTAGTTGATGCTCAGCCAAATAAGTCTGCCCAGTGAGATAGTTCTAAGTGACATTTGTCTCTCTTAGGGGGTGGCAATGAAACACATAGGTGGGTTCCTCCTGTTTCTGTGGATGCTCCACGCGGCCCACTGATAAAGTGCTGGGCTTCAGAGTAGCTATAAGAGCATAGTCATAGTCTGCGCCCCAGCCTTGTCCTCTGGGAAGAACATAGCTTAAGGGCAAAATTTAGATCCTTAAGTAAAGCCATGGGAACTTGGGTACTTACATGTCACCATGTCATAGCCCAGCCTGTCCTCACTAGGTAACAGCATATACATTTTGAGCCTTACTGGATTCCAAGACTTTTGCTCACATGATCTCATTTGTTCTTTTCAGTGTTACATAACGTAGACATTATTATTCTCATTTTACAGATAAGGGAACAAAGAGATATAAAAAAGAGTGAACAACTTGCCCAAAACCTCTTAGACAAAATGGAAGATTCTAAAATCTGAATCTGGGTACTCTGATCTCAGAGTCTGGGCTTCTAATCACTGAGCCACACATTTAAGCAACATTCCATTTCATGCCTTCAGTTGTCTCCATAGAACAGATAAAGCATAAAATCCCACTGACATGGAAGAACGCTCGCCCCGCGGTTAACAGAACATCTCTGAGATAAACCCACTTGAGGGGCTGCCGTCCTGACTGGTTCCTCTTTGTCTCTGAAGCACTAATTGAATGATCCTGGAATCAGTTCTATTTTTTGGAGCCTGTCTGCCATTCGGCCCGCTTATTTTAAAATGTGTGGATCTCTCTGCTTCAGACCCAAGGCCATATTGATTCTTGAATATACGCCACTAATTGCTGAGTGCCTGCCTCTAAGAAGCAAGAACAAGGAGGGGGGAAAAAAGCTTGCATGTCAATATTTGTTACTAACCTTGACAAATAATCATTTGAAGTGATGGTGACTTTTTCTTCCTCTAAAGCTTTAATTACTGGCTTGCACACACTGCAATCATTTTGTTCTTGTGTGTGTTTAATAGTCTGTAATCCATTTTAATTACATTCTTTGCTTATCAAGATTAGACTTCCAAACAAGGATAGAACAAAATTTAACTTCTCCCTTTTCTCCATTTCCTTCTCCTAGTCAGTGCCTCAAAAATATGCAGGGATTTGAAACCAGCTTAAAGATAAATTTTGCTCATTGCGTTTAAGGCAAACAAACAGACCAATTCCAAAGAAGCCTTTTCCAGTCTATTGGCTCGTTGACGAGAAGAGACGGACACATTTGCTTCCTCCATTAAACTTAGACTAAGAACGTAGAGAACTTTGAAAGGATATAGGTGGGAGAAAGATCTCTTTTTTCCATCTGGGTGGTAAGTGAAAAGATATCGTGTTAAAATCCATTGACTTTGTGCATTTTATGTTTTGTGTATCTTTCCATACATGAGCTACGATCCCATGAAAATATTATATAATTTTATATACTATAAAAATTTCACCAAAGAGGACTGGGTTCTCGGGGTTGCTCCATCACTAAAGGGTAAGCTAAACTCTTCTGGTGAGCACGTGTCCCTAACATCCAACATTCTCATTGCTGGGAGAGTACCCACTGGAACTGTCACATAGAAAGATCCTGGGACTTACCGAACAATCCCCAGGATGACTTCCCGGGCAGTGACTGGGAGATTCAGCCTGGGGCTAGAAACCAGATCTGGTGAAACCTCAGCCAGTTCAGACAGGTGCAGAGAAACATTGTCCACCAGAGGAGGGCCACCCCAAACCGGGACATCCAGCCAGGGTGGGCATACTAAGTGCCTGGCTCCAAGCTCCCTGAAGGAATGTGGTTCAGAAGGCAACCTGGAACCATAGGAATTGCAGGCAGGCTTTGCCACTGGACAGTCATTTTTTCATGAAAGGTGTACCATAAATAGGTTACAATGGGAGAGGAAATGCCCTTTTTTGGTGACCAGTAAACTTCCTCTCAGAGTTTTCAACGCCGGATTTGACATTTGACCCCAGAAACACAGTGGGCCTGACTTCCTTCAGTGCCCTTCCATCTCCTAATTTGTCCCTTTGTCCTATTATTGCCTCTGGGACATTTTGAGGCCATTTAACTTATTCACTAGAACTTCTTTTTAATTTTTCTTTCGAATGAGAGATTCTAGTTTTGTGTAGATATCCGATCTGCCACCCTTCCACCTCCAACCCCTCCCCCTTTCTATATGGTCAGTTTGGATTAGCTCCAGTCCTAAAGAGAGTGAAGAGTTTTGCACTGGACACACCCCTCAGTCAGAGACTTCAGCTGAGTCTGCATCCTCCCAGCCCCTGATGCAGAGTGACTGTCAGTACAAAGAGTTGGAGCTCGGCAGCCATGTTGCTGCTGTGAGGGAAGAACTTGGAACATTTAGAACCTTTGTGAGAACAAAACTAACCTGGTAGAAGACAAAGCTGGAAAGGACAGAACCCAAGACCCCGTGAGGATGTCTAAACCTGGATCTATGTCTCCGTGAGGATGTCTAAACCTGGATCTATGTCTGAATCCAGACCCGTCCTCCTCAATTATGTCTGTCCACAAAGTTCTTTTCCTTACATCAATCTGAGTTCTTTCAGTGAACTTTGTTCTAACTAAAGTCCAGCTATCATGTTTTAAAGACACTCATTTGGACAACCCCCCCGTTTATTTTGCCAAAGTCCCTGGAGTAACCATCAAATTAGTCCCAGATGGTTCATTAACATGAGCCAAGTACTTTCAAAATAAAAATAAAAGGCAATATTTTGGTTTTAATTAAATCCACACAGTAAGGTTCCTCCTCCTTATAATACCACCAAACACACACACACACACACACACACACACACACACACACACACACAC
>LOJH01006359.1:13412-32568 GCA_001685095.1 Ellobius talpinus
ACACACACACACACACACACACACACACACACACACACACACACACCGAAAAAGAGAGAGAGGGAGAGAGGGAGCATTTGAGAACTTCTACCTATATCTTAACTGAGGTCTTCCCTGGAGAAAATACAATGACAGAAGTATTTCCATTTCCAAAATGAACACTGGCTCCTAGAGGGTGGGGTCTCAGAGCATCCATGTTCCTAGGTCCCAGCACTGAGCCAGGCAGGAAGGGGTGGTTTGCACAACTTGGACTTGACAATGCCTAGCTGCTATCTCCAGACTGAAGAAGCAAGGCAGATACTTTCCCATACCCTGTCTAGCTGTGTGTTACTCATCAGGTTCCTGCAGAGAGAATGCCTCCCAGGGCCTCCCAGGAAGTAAGTCAGCAATGAAACTGAGCAATTCTGGGACACATTACAGTTCACAGTCTCCTCAGCCATGTTTTCCTCTCTTTCATTACTGCCCCACTAGTTCTCATCCAACTTCACTCTACTCCCTTTTTTCTTCCTCTCCAGGTCCCCGGCCCTTGCTGTAACTCTGCTGCACACATAGGAGGGACTCTGGGCCTTTTATGCCTTTTTAATGGAGCCGGAGCTGTACTGACCCACGAGTCAAGACCTGTGGCACAGCAATACTATACTGTGTGAGTGAAATTCAACAAGCAAGGACATTTAGCTATGAGAACTCAAGGCTAAAAAGTGACATATAAATAAGAGTGATGGATTAGTTCGTTTCATGTATGTGCACATTCATGTATGTGAATGTGTGTGTGCAGGTGTTTTTCTTTCTTTCTTTCTCTTTTTTCTCCTTCCTTCTGTCCTTTGTTCCTTTCTTTCTTTCATTTGAGACAAGATCTCTCTGTTGTAACTGGAGGTTTCCTTCCCACCCACCATTTCCTGAATAAACATGCAGAGGCTTAATATTAATTATAAACTGTTTGGCCTATTAGCTTAGGCTTATTATTAACTAGCTCTTACAACTTAAATTAACCCATTCCTATTATTCTATATTTTACCATGAGGCTCGTGGCTTGATACTTCACATCTTGCTTCTCCAGTGGCTGCTGGCATCTCCCAGACTCCTCCTTCTTTCTCCCTGTATCTCTGCTTGGATTTCCCGCCTGGCTCTATTCTGCCTGGCTATTGGTCCAATCATCTTCTTTAATAACCAATGGTAATAAAACATACTCACAGCTTATAGAGAGACATCACACATCATTCTGTGTAGACCCCGGCTGTCCTGGAACTCTCTATGTAGACCAGGCTATGGACCAGCTCATACAAATCTCTATCTGCTTCTGCCTCTTGAGCGCTGGGGTTAAAGGTGCATGTACCACCATACCAGAACCTTTTTTTGAGACAGAATCTCGCACTATCCTTGACTTAGGAAATAGGTGAGGTTGTCTGGCCAGGGAAATCCAGAGATACGCCTGTCTCTGCCTCCCTAATGCTGGGATTACAAGCAGGCAACACCACATCTAGTTTTGTCCTTTTAGTTGTTAAGTGTCTGTGAAGCAAATTCCCCAAAGCTGAAGGTGTAAAACAACAATAATTTTACCATTTCTCATTGTGGTGGTGGTCTGGGGTGTGGGCAATCAGGAAATTATTAGGAACATAATGAAGCAGTTTGTTCCTAATCTGTGATGTCAAAGGCCACATCTGGAAAACACTGACAATGGTGGCCGGACTCCTCTGAAGGCGCATCTTTGTGAATGGCTAGGGTTGACTTTGGTTGTTGGCAGAAACCTTAATGGGACAATGGATTAGTATACATACATATGGCTTCTTCAAGCTCTGGATTTCCTTACCACTTGGTGAATTGGTTGGGAGAGAAGGGAGGGAACGGGGGAGACAGACAGACAGACAGACAGACAGACAGACAGACAGACAGACAAAAAGACTACTTTTTTAAAAAATTAAAGGTATCATTGTTCTGGTAAATTCTTTGGTTCTTTGTCATCAACCTCAGCAGATTTTCAAGTTCCCACTGCTTTTGAACTGAGACGTTCTCCAAGTTCCATCGATGATCATCTTTAATGTTCATTTTTCTTTTTAAACTCGCTGCTCTTTCTGGGGTCTCTTTCCTAGTTGGTGTTGCTTTGTGTGTTGGTATGGAATCCTTCTCCCTGTGATCTATTTGCTCAGTCTTTCTAGGTCTAACCATGAAATTGTCCCACATTGACCAGTTTGCCATTCTGATTGGTCTGGTTCAGCCTTGGGCCAGTCACTGGGACTCCCCAAAGCCTCTAACCTCCAAGGTCACCTTCCTCTTTGTGCTTCTATGAAGGAGATCACAGCCTCCCATTGCTTAGAGGCTGTGTTAATTCTCTACTCCATCAAGTGTCCTGGCTCCTGCTCTGCCCAGCTTTCTTCCTCTGTTCTTGTAACCAGTCAGTGTTTTAAACACTTTCTCATCTTGACTTAATTTATCTGCTTTTTACAACGATCTCTCCATAGACTTTCCTGTTGTTTCAACTGGAATTCCCTTCTCAATCTCTAGGATTCCAAGGCCTCATTGCATTTTCTATAGCATTTATGCTTAGTAGCTTATGCAACAAGAGAAATTTGTCATCTATATTTCCAAATAACTCATTTCATTGTAACCTAGCTAGTTTAAACCACGTTTTACAAATGAGCAAACTGGACTGGGTGAGGGACTCAGTTCAACCGAGGCCTGCCAACAAGAGCCAGCTGTGACTATTCCCAGGCAGTCCATGTGAAAGCACAAGCCATGCAGATTGTGAGGATGGACTGTCGGTGCTGTACCTGTCTCCTTGGCAACAAAGCACAGGCCATCATCCAGGTAGACAGGGAGAAAAGCCATTAGACAAGGAAGGAGAAGCAGGCAGCTCCTGCTCACTGTGCTCAAAGTCTGAAGTAGTCCTCACTAGGTCAATATTGGAGAATGTGGAGCAGCTCAGACAGAGCCCCTAATGGTGGCCCTGGGACTCTAAAACTTACTGTCACTATTTTACTTTACTATTAGAAAGTGAGTGGGAACAAGCAAAGTAGGTGGATATTATCTCTCCTAGAGACCTAAGATGATGATGTGTTCCTGGGCATGTTAATGGTATGCTGAAAACAAAAGGCCAACTAAGATATGCACTTATTTAACCACTAAACAAAATCAAAGTGACTTCCTTATTACAAGATAAGAGTTCGTATATGGTGGCCCTACAAGAGGAAGGCTTCTTAGACAGTAGCCCTCTGGTCATTCAGTTCCATGTGTTCTGTGTGTGTGTTTAGAAGCTTCAATGCTGCTCCAAGCCATAGCAATAGCACCCTGAGTACATAGATGAAGGATATCCTAGCTGTTCCTTTTGTTCTGAAGATTTGAGACAGGTCCAGGACACCTTAATAGATAACCGTTATTAAAGAAATAAACACAGAAAATAATGAAGACGATTCTTAAGCAGAGAGATCCAGTTCCATAGGGCTTAGGTCAAAATGAGGACAATGTAGAGTCATTTAGAAGACAATGTATAACTCTTCAATCGTGATTTATTGGGTGTGACAGCAAACATAATGCAACAAAGGCAAGAAATAGAAGTGTTGGTTGACATCAACATTAGAGAGTTCTAAGCATCCAAGGACACGATCAGCAGAGCAGAAAGGCGGCACACAAAATGAGAGAAAATATTTTCAAACCACCCGTCTAGTAGGGACTTGTAGATGGGCCACAGAAAACTCTCACCACTCAGTCTCAGAAAGATGAATGACCCAGTTTGAGCAATTGGCCAAAGATCCAAATGGATGCCTCCACAAGGAAGAAAGATAAATGACCAATAGTCAGGTACTGTGGGGCAATAATCTTATACCCTGTAAAGATTTGCCACTCATATTGGTTTAATAAAATGCTGATTGGCCAGTAGCCAGGCAGGAAGTAGAGGCAGGACAACCAGAACAGGAGAATTTTGGAAAGAGGAAAGGCTCAGTCTGCAGATGTCACCCAGATGCAGAGGAAGCAAGATGAGAATGCCTCACTGATAAAAGGTACCAAGCCACGTGACTAACACAGAAAAGAATTATGGGTTAATTTAAGATGTAAGAGTTAGTTTATAACCAGTTTATAATTAATGTATGACGCTGTGTGTGTTTCCTTGGGATTGAATGGCTGAGGGACCGGGCAGGACAGAAACCTTTGTCAACAGTCAAAGGTTCAGCATCATTTGTCTACAGTGGATGAGGTATAATTCCACATCCATTGCCATATAAAGGACTAATAACAATATGTGGGGCAATGATGTGGCAAAATGGGAGCCCTCTGGTACTGCTGGTGGTAACATAAAGTGGCACAGATACTTCAGAAAAGCCCAACAGTTGATCAAAAGGTTGGTGTTCAGTTTCTACATGTCTTCGAAACTCAACTTTCAAAAGAAATAAAAGCATATGTTCACATTCAAATTTGTTTATAAATGCCCATTGCTTCAAATAGCCCAAGAGCTAAGAAGTGTGGAAACCAATGAGGCATATCCATACATTGGAGTACTGACTTAAAAAAAATAAGGAAATGAAGAATTTAGAGATGCACCCTACAACAAGCATGTACTTTGGTGAGATCATGCTGTGAAAGAAGCCAGTCATGATGGGCCACATTTTATTTGATTCCACTTGTACTGAGTAGGCAAATCTATAGCCAGCATGTAGACAAGGGGCTGCCCAAGGCTGGAGAACATGTAGGGAAGAAAAGAGAGAGGGGCGGCAGTACAAGAATGGCTACAGGGTCCATGTCATATTGGTGGAGAGGTCATGAAAAATTGCCATTCACTCTGTCAAGTAATAAATACACAGCTGTGAATTCATCAGAACCATGAAATCATATATATTAAGTGGGTGAGCTGTGTAGTGTATGAATTGTCTCACTAAAACACTTTTCTCTAACAATACAACGCTAATTTGATTCTAGGTACTCCACTACAGAACTACCAAGTATGGCCATTGAAATTAGTTTGGTCAACAAGATGAGTGCAAGTGTTTTGTCTGGAACTTCCTAGAAGCAATTGAAAGAGAATTGCCTTTTGGTCTTTTTTAAGTTTCTATAATTGGCCTAAAACTCCTATCAATGACTAGCAACTATTTAGGGACTTGAGCTGACTTTGAAGTTGGAAACCACATGCTGAGAAAGAGAAGGAAAATTAGGAGCTTGGGTCCTAGCGCCCCTGGGGGGCCTTACTACAACATTCTTTGACTGCTTACCTCCATGCGCTCGCGCTCGTGTGTGTGTGTGTGTGTGTGTGTGTGTGTGTGTGCCCGCGCACACGCGCATGTGCAAAGGACAAAGGTCAATGTTGGCTGTTGGAAGTCTTCCTTGATTGTTTTCCACTATTTATTTATTTATTTATTCATTCATTCATTCATTCATTCATTTATTCATTCATTCATTCATTCATTTATTTATGGTCTCTCCCTGAACACGGAGCTCACTGTTTCAGCTAGGCAGGCTGCCCAGTGAGCTCCTGAGAGCCACTGTGTTTGTCCCCAGCTGGGTTACAGGGACATGCCACCACATTCAGCTTTTACGTGCTACTGGGGCTTGGGGCCTTGTGCTTGCAGTCACCCACTAAACCATCCCCTCAGCCCCCAATGTCTTTTTGTTTACTGTTGTTTCTGTAAACAGAGCCTAGCTTTGTAGCTGGGGTAGACTCAGACTTGTAGCAACCTGTCTCCCTCTGCCTCCTGAGTGCTGGGTGTGTAAACATACACCACGGCATCTGGCCTTCGGCTTCTTAGATTAATGACAAACTTCTATCTTGTTTAAGTTCCTACTATTTTTAATTTTCTTTTAAATGGACAACGTAATCCTCTGCAGCTAAAATTATGTTTTGCAGAGACAATACCCAAAGCCCTTCCCTTTTCTCTCACAGTATGCTGACATTCTATAAAGACTTTTGGGTCCAAAATAAGAAAGTCATTTCATGAATTCAGAAAACAAGACTGTCTGAATTATGTGTGCAACAAGCCCTGGGAAACCAGCCCCAGAACTCTTTTTGTTTGTTTGTTTGTTTGTTTAAAAAAAACTAGTTTAAAGAGTCCCTACAGGAAAAAAAAAAAGATGGTGACATCAATCGAAAACAGGCATTTTGCTGCAATGAGATAGCTGACAAAAAGTGACTTGGTTCACAGTTCGAGGGTATAGTCCATGGTGGTGACGTCATGGTGTCAGGAACATGGGGCACACAGTTCAATGGTATATAGTCCATGGGGGTGACGTCACGGTGTCAGGAACATGAGGCACACAGTTCAAGGGTATAGTCCATGGTGGTGACATCACGGTGTCAGGAGTATGTGGCACGCAGTTCGAGGGTACAGTCCATTGTGGTGACTTCATGATGTCAGGAGCATGAGGCAGTTGCTCACATTGTGTCAGAGGAAGTCAGAAGGCAGAGGGGGTGGAGGCTGGTGTTCCGCTAGCATCCTTCCTAGCAGTCTGAGACCCAGTCCATGTACTGATGATGCCACATTTAGAGTGGGTCTTCTCAGATCAAATAACTCAACATAGATAATCCCTCAAGGCACTCCCAGAGACTTGTCTCCTGGGCAGTTCTAGATCCTATCAAATTGTCAGTCTATATAAACCATCAGAGAATTGATTATTAGATGCTGAAAAATTTAAGGGAGTTTTACTTTATTCTGCATGGGCGAAAGCCATGGGAAACGAAGGAATCCTTGGCAAAGATTCATCTGTACATATGCTATTGTAAGTGGTTAGATTATGGCAAGCTAAATTTCCTCAATGGGAGAAGAGAATACAAATACAGTGAGCTGTTCCAGACACAGAGATTAATTCGCAACCAGCACTCCTGGAGTAGAGCCCCTGAGAATTGCAAAGAAGGTAATGGGATCTAAATGCATCTGTTCACATGAATGTGGAAAGCCAGGAGTTCCTCGCTAGCTAAAATGATTCTTCTCTCAGCTTGTCACCCTTGTGGCCTTATGGGATGTCTTGGCAGATAGCTGTCATCACACGGATTTCTGGTTTGACTTTGGAAGTCCCAGAAGTCTGTGTTGCCCACAGAAACTGGAAAATGTGGATTGTTTAGCTAGAAGCTAAACTGGGCATTTTCTATTAGTGATGTTTTCCACTGACTTCAAAAATCCATATTTTGTCATCTCATCTGGTTCTTATAACTTTTCTTTAAGGTGGATGGGGCTGAGGGGTATCCCCAGTTCTCAAAAGATACAATGCCTACACCTTGATTCTTTGGTGCAGTCTAGAATAAAACACAGACCTGTTCCTGAGCTCTTCCTTATGACCACTGCATCTCAGAGCCCTCTTCTCAGGACAGACATTCAGCATCACCCTTACAGCTAGGACCAGGTCCACATGGGTTCAGTTAGGCCTCTGCCTCCTTATCCTCTCTGCGATGGCGCCCTCTTCTCTGTCCCTAAAATGCTGGTCTGCTTTATCAGGGCCATATCGACTGTCTCCAGGTTATTCCGAATACTGAATTTATATGGTTCATGTTTGGTAAAGAAATCATGGATCAGCTGAGGTTGTAAGCATGAGCTCTGGTTTCAGCCCACTCTGACAAGCACCCCTGGCAACCCTTCCATCCCATAACTCTGTGCCACTATTTCCTCACCTACACATTGTGTGCAATGCTGCTGCCTACATCCTAGGCTGTTGTGATGAACAGGTGAACACGGTAGGCAAAAACATCAGCACGGAACTAAGGAATATTAGCTGAGGGATGGGAAGCAGAGGAGGAGAAAGGAGGGTGAGAGAATCCAAAAACAGTCTTAGTGTTTAAATGGCTACAGAGGACGTGCGGCAAATTCTGCACGTGAGAGCTAAGGACTGACTTATACTCCAAATAAAGAGCATTCTTCCCTCTAGACTGTCTTCTAGCAATGGACTCTGCCGAAGGGGCGGAGTTGGGTGAGAGACAGCACTCCTTCAGGCTTCAAACTGAGACCTCCTGCTTCAAGTGGGGATCCGGATCAGTCACTTGCCAGCGTCTTTCTAGCAAAAGAAAGGAAGCTGTAAGTGAGCAACAGCCAAGTGATCTTTGAGGACTTCAGAGCTCTGGTAGGCCAGCAATGAAGGACCCATTTTAACTAAAAGGCAAGTTTCCAAAGGCTATTCATACCTCCTTCAATTCAGAGTCTGCTGGCACCCTCAGCAGAGTGGCCCCTGCTTGGAAAGGGGAGAAAGGGTTCTCTTTGAAGCTCAGAAAATGTCGGCTCTCCCCTCCATTCATCAGCTGGAGTCCAAAGAGGCTGACGACGCCCTCCCCAGCAGGCTACTCTACACCAAAGTAGCCCCAGATTTCCACACATTCGGAACCAGTACACGGCAACTCAAAGCTTCATGTCCAAGCTGGCCACATTGCCAGATCAAGAGAAGAGGTTCCAGAGGGAAAAGAGTAGATGTAGGATCTACCAAGGGCTGTCTTTCAGTTCTAGTGTCTGTGAAGATGATTCTTTGATCTAGCTGCCCCCTGGGTCACCGAAAGAGGTTATTTTCCCATTTCATGTGGTCTGTTGGGACTGCGGATCCCAACTATCTCAGGTCCTCCTGAGCCCATGACTGGGGCCTGGCTGACCAGAAAACTGACTCCATTCTCCCGCCTCCAGTGACTGAGCCAAGACAAGAACATGGGCCCCATGCAGGACCAATAAGAGCCTTTCATGGATGCAGAGATCTCTTGAGCCCTGGTACTGTAATGATGGCAGTGCCAGGGCCATCTTTACCAACCCAGGAAGAGAACTTCCCAGAAGGAAGTCAGAAGAGTAAGAAAGACCATGACAGGGGCTGCCACCACTGTCCGTGCCTGCGTGGACAGCTAGAAATTAAACAGCTCGACTCCTGGACTTCTATTAAAATGAAATTTCTATGACTTGCTATCCAAAAAGGCCTGACTAAGTTCAGACAAAAAAAAAGTGTCAGGGTCACATCTGCCCAAGAGACGTAAGAGGTCTTTTCACGGTGTCATTCCTTACAAGGGGAATTCAGGACAGCCTGGGGCAGGGCGAACATTTGGTGAGAGATCAATATTAAACCCAGAAAAAAGACTCTACTTTCTCACCGTCATTCTTGCTAGCTACCTAGGATTAGAGTCACTGCAAAATTCATATTCTAGCCATGGTGGGAGCAAACTAGGTCTCTTGGCATCCTGTAACTGACCTCACTCTGAAGGCGTAGGCTTGCCTCCGTTCTTAAAATAAAAATCCCCACAAGTGTGTCAATCACGTACCCAATTAAGAGGCCTCTGAATGACAAGCCACTGGATCGTCACGATGCGTTAAAGACATGGAGGAAGTCTCTGATAGTTGGGATAATTAGCCTGTCACCTGTTTCCTGGCCAGTTCTGCTTGCCAGAAAGAATGTGGGGGAATCCAGGATGATTTGAACAGGTGATTTCAGGAGTAGATACACTGAGCCCCCACCTGCTTGGCCCATAACATGGACACTGGGGGTAAGGGGTGTGTGTCTGTCTATGTATGTGTGTTTGTATATCTGTGTATGTATGTTTGTGTGTTTGTATGTGTAAGTATGTAAGTAGCTGTGTGGGTTGGGATGTGTGTGTGTGTTTCTGATGTCTAAAGATGGCCGAGGTGAGCATCCATCATGCACCCTCATGTGTTTGTAAACCTCAGGCCCCCTCCAACAATACATCTACCTTCAAGATGTTTTAGACCAGTGGTTCTCAACCTGTGAGTCCTTTGGGAGTCACATACCAGATATCCTGCATATCAGGTATTTACACTATGGTTCATAACAGTAGCGAAAACAGTTATGAAGTAGCAACACAATAATTATATGGTTGAGGTCAACACAACATGAGGAACTGTATTAAAGGGTAGCAGCATTGGGACGGTTGAGAACCACTGATCTAGAGAGTTTGTCTAGCAAACTTCCTTGTCTTCCCTCCAGACCTGAACTTTTGAGTATATGAATTAAGCTTCAGATTTTATTCTTCCCTAAACTCTTTTCTAGCAACAGAGATCTTCAATGAACACTGATTGCTTTCCTTATCCCAGATGTCAAGAGAGTACCAATGAAAGATGCCGCTGTGCTCTCAGAGACCCAACTGAAAAGCTATGCCTAATTCGTAGAGAATTGGGCCCTCCTGCTCATGCCCTCCTTGGAGAAGAGGGCCCTTAGTGCTCTACTGTGAGAACTGCAAAATAACACTATAAAAATGTTTATATATAAATGAGGTCCCCAAGGCAATCTATATGACACAATAAGCCTGCTGGAAGCAAACCGAGATAAAGAAAATGCTATTCGCTGGCACCTTGTTGGAGAGATCTGCAGGGGGTTAGAAGCAATACTTTAGCATCCAGCTTGCTGCCTGTGATAGAATCAGCCACATTCCCAGGTATGGGAGGCCAGCGAGCACTAAGGCTCTTCCACTGCAGGTGAGAGGTACAAGCCCGGGTTGGAGGGAGACAGCTTCATCTGATGGCGGACGTGGAGGCTGAGTGGTAATAGCCTCCCTCCCCCACAGCATGAGGACCTTCCTCTCTCTTGTGCTGGCTATTGCCACCATAAGGAATTATCACTGTCCTGGAGGCTTGCGGCAGGTTTGTTTTTTCTCATGGTTCTAAAAGCCAGACTCTTACAGAGCTACATCCAACATGTGAATGTTGGCAGGGCTATGCTCCCTCAGAAAGTCTCAAGGACAGTTTGTTTCTATCCCTTTCTCCAGCTTCTTGAGCTATGTTCCTTGCTTGGCTCGTGGCCTCACCTCTACCTTCCAAGCTTGCATTATAACATCTTCCTTTAAAAGAATTATTCAAAAAATTTTAAAGTATTATCTTTACTTTATGTGTGTGTTTTTGTTCTGTTTTGTTTTTGTTGATGTTTTTCTGCATGCATGTTTGTGCACCACTTGTACACCTGGTGCACAGAAAGACCAGAAGAGGATGTGGGATCCCCCAGGACTGGAGTTACAAATGGCTGTAAGCTGCCGTGTGGGAGCTGGGAATTGAACCTCGGTCCTCTGAAAGAGCTCTAAACCACCAAGCCACCTCTCCAGACCCAGCATCTTCCTTCTTTCTGGGCCCCTATTCGGGTCTTTCATGGAGGCATCTGTCAGATTCCTTCTGTCTCATGAGGACATGGGTGCTATTGGGCCCACATGGATAACTCACCCATTCCTTATTTCGTGAGCATCTGCAAAGGTCTGTCCTCCATATCATACGGCATTAATAGGTTACTGATACTGGGATCTGGTTCTTTAAAAATCATCAACAGCACATCCCAATACAGACTGGGAAGTGATGTCGTGTTTATGGACCCATGGAAACAGGCACAGAGCCTGATAGGAAGAGATCCACTTAATCCAGGAACACTTCACAATCTCTATTGGAAGTAAACTTTTTTTTCCTCTTGGGTTCAGCAATTTCTCCTAAGGATTCATCAGCTTAGCCCTAAGAATTTCACACAGCATATTTTTTACAATTAGCTTTTTCCATATAATATATTTTGACCATGTCTTCCCTGTATTCTGGACAATGGTTTGAGCACATACTCCTCTTGTCACCTCTTTTCTCCTGGAAGGCTGTGGAAAGATGGCTGATATTTTTAATGCTGTTATTAATAGTCACCGCTTCAGCCACGAGGTTTAAATAATTCACCAATTTAAATATCACAGTTCAGTGGTTTTTAACATAGTCCCAGAATTGCACATCCATCACTACAATCACTTTCATAATAGCCCCGTGCCCATTAGCTGTCAGTCCCTGTCTTCCTTAACTGTGCCTGTTCTGTGTATGCCACACAAATGGAATCGTGAACCATATCTGCCATCTACTTATTTCGCTTAGCACCGTGGTTTCAAGGCCCGCCCATGTTAGATCAGGTATCAGGGCTTCACTTCTTTTTTGGCCTGGTTGATACTCTTCATATGAATGTGTGTCACTCTGTCTATCCATTCATCCACTGGTCGCTGTTCTACCTTTCTGTTGTGTATTTATTTCCTCTGCGTCAAAACACTCCCTCCTGAAGACTTAGGAAGTAAATGAAATTTACAAGGCTCAGGAAGTAAACAAAGCTTACAGTCTCAGAAAGCTCCAGAAATGTAAAAGATTCACAAGCTGGGCGGTGGTGGTGCATGTCTTTAATCCCAGCACTCATGTGCTGTGGGACAATGGTTTTACCCTGTAAAGATTTGTTTCTTGTACTTGTTTAACAAAATGCTGATTGGCCAATAGCCAGGAAGGAAGTATAGGCGGAGCAACCAGGCAGGCAGGAAGTAGAGGTGGGGCAATGAGAACAGGAGAGTTCTGGGAAGAGGAAAGCTCAGTCTGCAGTCATCACCCAGATGCAGAGGAAGCAAGATGAGAAGGCCTTGCTAATAAAAGGTACCAAGCCATGTGGCTAACACAGACAAAAATTATGGGCTAATGTAAGTTATAAGAGTTAATAAGAGAAGCCTGAGCTATTAGGCCAACTAGTTTATAATTAATGTAGAGCTCAATGAGTTTCTTTGGGACTGATGGGCTGTGGGACCAGGTGGGACAGAAACTTTAGTCAACACTCAGGAGGCAGAGGCAGGAGGATCTCTGTGAGTTTGAGGCCAGCCTGGTCTACAAGAGCTAATTCCAAGACAGCTAAGGCTGTGACACAGGGAAACCCTGTCTTGAAAAGCCAAACCAAACCAAAACAAAAGATTCACAAAGCCTCTCCCCAAGATTATATAAGCAGAAACAAATGCTGGGGAGAGGAGGCTCTCTGACCAAGGAGCTGAATACAAGTCCGACAGGTCACACACGAGCTCCAGGGCCTGAACTCTCATGAGTCATTGTCCATGAAGGCTTGGGTTTCTTGGTAATACCCTGCACCCCTTAGTAACCCATCACCTATGCCCCTTAGTAACCCGTCACCTATATCCCTGAAAGCAGTCCCAATAAACTCATTCTACACTTAGCTGTAATTCTTTCTTTGATCTCTCACCAACACCCTAATCTGAGATGAAAAGACATTTGTCCATACATCCCTAAGAAAAAAATCCCATGATCCTTGTATTTGTTATATGACTCAAACTGCCATGAACAGTGTCTCAGGGTCTGCATTTTCTTTCCTGTTGGCTGTGTAGCTAGAGGTAGAGCTACTGGCTCATGTGTTAGTTTGGATGCTTCACTTACAGATTGCTGCAGCTCTGTAAGAGTATTTTATAAAGCAACTACACGATCTACAGTCAGATCACTTTGAACAACTCCAGGCTCATCTCAAGTGATTGCCCCATCCTACAGTGCTGTCTGTTGTGCATGGTGGCTCTAATTTCTCCATATCCTTGCCAATGGCCACTGTTATCTTGCTTTTTCTATTACAGCCGTCCTACTGAGAGTGAATAGGTATCCTTCTGTGCCTTGGATATCACTTTCCGGATGCCAACGATGCTGACCATCTTTGCCTGTTGGCGACTGATACATCTTATTTGGGGAAATGTCTTATTCAAATCCTTTGCCATTTATAATTGGAATAGCATTATTTATTGTTTAATTGTAAGAGTTTATTATATCGTCCAGATTGAAGTGCCTTAAAGACCTGGACTGGCAGATTGTTCTTCAGTGACAGATTCCTGAGATAGAGGACCAGGAGGTCAGGAGATACGGAGACAAGTTTGGGACGGGGAGATCTTGAACAAGCTGTATCTTCTGCCAAGCAAGATTATTAAACAGTACAGCATCTTATCCACAGCGTTTACGGAAGAAGTGGGACCATGTCAGCAGAAAGCTATTATACAAAGGGACAAAGTAAGCAGGGAGCTAACCAAGCATTACTGCAGAAAGGGAACACAGGGTATCCAGCTCAGACAACACACTGTGGTCTTGGGACTGATAACAACAGCCCTTAGTGGAGGAGTACAGTTCTTAACAACCAAAAACCAAAGCTGCAACTCCCCCAAGGCCCTTTCCCTAGGCCATTACTGACTCTGCCAAGTATATTCCAGGTTTTAGAGAAAAAACTGTGTTCCTTCTCTATATATCGGGGCCTCAGGGAAAAGCTCCCAAGGCCCTGGCCCCAGGCTATTACTTACTCTGCTAAGCGTGTTCCTGGTTTAGAGAAGGATTTACATTCTCTGTAGATCCGAGCCTCAGGGAAAGCCTTGGCTCAGTACAGCCCTCAACATTTTACCTAATAAATGACGACAATGTTTTTCTCTCCCATCCTATGGGCTGGTTTTTCCTTTTCTTAACGGTGTCCTTTGAATCACAAATGCTAATTCTGATGTGGTCCAACTTCTTTTTCTGTTTATTGTTTTTGCCTTTCATGTCATAATGAAGAAAGCATTTTCTGACTCAACATTATGAAAATTACTTTTAGTCTAAGACTCCTAGGCTTTTCATCCTGATGTCTAGGCTGGTGACCAAATCAAGTGATTAATATTTTCAAATAGTGTGAGGTAGGGGCCCAACATCGTCGTTCTCAGTGGATATTTAGTTGTTACAGGCAAATTGTCTCAGGACTCTTCTTGACTTTTAGTTGACCACATACATGACAGTTTCCTTAGGGACTCTCTGTTCTCTTCCCTCCTGTAGACTTCTCTTCATGTACACAGTGCCACACTTCAATTACCCTGGCTTCTAAAACCAGAAATTAGGAGTATTTCCACTTTGTTTTCTTTCCTGAGAATATTTATTTATTCTGGGCCCCTTAATTTCCCTTTGGAATTTAGGATCTGTTTCCCAATACCTCAAAAGAGACATTAGAGATTCGGCAGGGTGTGCACTGAATCTGTAGGTCAACTTAGTGAATATTGTCATCTGAGCGATGTCAAGGCCTTCAGCGCAGGGCACAGTTCCCATTTAATTCTATATTTAATTTCTTTCAGAAAGTATTCATCGATTTCATCCTTATAAGGTTTATTCTTTTAAATTTGCTCCTATTTTGTGCTATTGTAAATAAGATTGTTTTCCTGATTTTGTTTTTGAAGTCCATTGCTAGTCCACAGAAATGCTGATGGTTTTCATGTGTGGCTTATCTACAAATGAAACATTGCTGTATTTGGGCACAGGTAAGGTTTTTTGTTGTTCTAATGTTCTTTGTGGATTGTTTAGGATTTTTTTCTCATAAGATCATGCTGTATGCATCTTCTTCCTTAACTGAAATTATAAGTCATTCATTCACTGACCTGCACGCCTCATGAAAGGACGCTGAATTTTGTCAAATGCTTTACAGTGAACTTAATGGCACCATTTTCTGAGGGTGCTTTCATTGTTCCTCTTAGGGAGAAATGTCCCTGGACTGCTTCACTGATTTTAGCTCCAGCCTCAAGCAAGGAACACCTACATGCTACCGACTTTAAAAGATCCAAAAGGAAATGGGCAGCCCTTTCCTTCACACCCCTAACTCTAGCAGAGTTCCCACTTGGAACCCAGCTGAACCACCTTCCAGTGGCTTCAAAGGCTCAAGGCTGACTCCTGGCACCTTGACTGGTCAGGGTCACAAAACCCAAGAGTTGAGTTTCATGACAACCTGATTGCAATCTTTCTCTTTCCCTTAGGGGTTGGGGCCAGAATAGGAACTTTTTTTTTCTCATCTTGAAGATGATTTTCCTCTTGTTTCTATTCACAGACATTTTAACCCAAGCATAGGAAATTTTCTTAGCTTTTTTTTTGAGTTTTTTGTGTGATAATTTATATGATTTTAATAATAATTTCATATGATTTTTCATAAGTTCACCCATACAGCTGATGATTAAGAGTATTAAATTTCTCGTGAATAATCCAGAAAGACAAATAACATACTCACCCCACAGCACAGACTCAACACACACACTTGACTGGTAACGTCTACATTTCAACAAAATAGTAATGTGTGGGACATGGCCTGTCATCACTGCATCCCTAAGTGTTTGGAGGAAACTGAGTAGCAGGATAGAATGATGCCAACACTCAGGTAAGACAAGAAACTGAGACGCGCATCCTAGGTGGGCTTGGTATGTCCGGTGCGGCAGGAGGGTTTCAATTAATCAAATGTGGCATTGAAAGAGAAGGAATGCTGCCACGGCAATGCTCGGTCGCTACTTCCTGAGAAGAGCTGGGTTGATCCCAGAGCCTTGGCTTGTGTCTCATGTCACAATGCGGATCACTCCACACAGTATTGCCTCTCGCTCCCTGATGCCGTTTGAAAGAGATATTGACAACGTACACCTTGATACATCCTTCGCTGACATTGTCTTGTATCCCCTCTGACAACCCTTGTTTCAGAAAGGCCAGTGGTAACATGACAAGGCTTTTAAGCTAAGACGCTATATTCAGGCCGATGAGATGGCTCTGCAGATAAAGACAACCTCCTCTAAGCTGGGTGTCATCGAAAGGAATGGCCCTTGTCTCAAAGGAATGAGATGCAGTTTATTCTGGAGGCAAAATCATGAGAGAGCATGGCCCAGGAACCATTTAGAGTTCTCTGAATGGTGTAGGAGGTCTGGAGTTAAAAAATGGATAGTTATTATTATAGTTTTCCTTTGTTATGATAAAAGATAAAATAGTTATAAATACTGTAACTGTAGTTCTTGCTTGATAACTGTTTTGTTATATGTAATTTTACTACATTAAAGTGAAAGACTTTCTTTTTTGTTTAAACAGAAAAAGGGGAAATGGTGTAGGAGGTCCTTCTGTATTTGTGTTGTTTTCATTGGTTGAATAAAGAAACTGTCTTGGGCTTTTGATAGGGCCAAGCACTTAGGTGGGCGGAGTAGACAGAACAGGATGCTGGGAAGAAGGGCAGTATGGCAGATGCCATAAAGCTCCTGCCTGAGACTGACACTGGTTAGAATCTTTCCCAGTAAGCCACAACCNTGTAGGAGGTCCTTCTGTATTTGTGTTGTTTTCATTGGTTGAATAAAGAAACTGTCTTGGGCTTTTGATAGGGCCAAGCACTTAGGTGGGCGGAGTAGACAGAACAGGATGCTGGGAAGAAGGGCAGTATGGCAGATGCCATAAAGCTCCTGCCTGAGACTGACACTGGTTAGAATCTTTCCCAGTAAGCCACAACCTCATAGTGAACACAGATTAATAGAAATGGGTTAGAACAAGATGTAAGAGTTAGCCAATAAGAGGCTAAAAATAATGGACCAGGCAGTGTTTAAACGAATAACAGTTTCTGTGGAGTTATTTTGGGGGTTAAGCTAGCCAGGCAGCGGGATGCAGCCTGCTTGTCCTATTACACCTGAATATGATATTTCATTGCAGGAGTGGTTTAAAGCAACAGAACCAAGACAGTTATAAGTCAAGATAGTTTACTACTCCGTTGTTGGAAACATCAGAGGGGTTGCTACAGAAAGACAGGGGAGTCTCTCCTATAGGCCTCCTGTGCTGTCTGATGATATTCTTAGCTCTTCAGTCAGTGGAGGCTAGTGGTATATGGTTATTTATCTGTTAACCATAGGATGTTAGGTCAGACAAAGGGGTGGGCATGGAGTGGTTGTTTAGGCTAAGCCTCCCCTAAACTAAAGATAAAGAGTAACTAGGCTCCAGACCTACACCATTCCAATCTCTCCATATCACTGCAGTCCTAACCAGTCTGTCTTTGTAGAGCCAGATCCTCCAGGGATTCTTGTTCTCACTGGTGACCTGAGTTCAATCCCTGGAGCCTACACGGTGGATGAGAAAATAGACCACCACAAGTTGTGCGCCTAATGTATTTGTTCTGTTGCTGCTATTGTTAACAGAGTGTCCGGTGTCCTAACTCTGAATCTAGGCGCTCAGGTCAGACAGTCCCTTGGCGGAGATTCTTCTGTAAAGTGGGTGGGGTTCCCTGTTTTTGACTTGTAAGCCATTTTGCACAGAGGGTACCATTATACACTCAGGTGAGATGTTCTGCTCGTGGCATTGATGGGCACAGGTGGCTCAGGAATGCCTCCAGCGAGGCAGGTTTTAATCAGGAGCCCCTGTAGGTGGCCATGGCACATCGGGTGCTCTTCTTGGTTCTACTAATGTGAACGAGCAGAAGCAGAAGTCCCTCTCTGCCTCCAAGTTGACTCTCCACAGCACAGAAGGGAGGAAGACCATCCCTACAGGTGGGGGGATGCGACTGCTCTCCCAGGGGCATCCGCAGAAAACAGGATGCAGACTGCTCTCCAGGAGTGGCAGTAGAAAGGCTCCCATGTAAGTGACATTCCCATGGACCTAGAAGAATGAACAACTCACCAGGGAGGAGAGAAACACTCTTGGAGTCTGTTTCTTTACCTGTAACTTGGAATAAAACAGAACAAAACAAAAATCACCTTTCTCACAGTTAGCAGAATGGCCTCAGGGCCAAGGTTATAGTTCTAACGTAATTTGGTTCAGTCTCACTCTGCCCTGAAAGTTTTGAGGAAAAATAATAGAAATTATATTGTTAAAATAATAACAAATAACTTGAGTCAGAGTAGATTTTTAAAAATTGTCTTCAAAATGGCAATTATAGCAGAACTCATTTATAAGAGAAGGTATTTGGAGTGATCCCTGGTATGTTTCCTGTCAGACCAAGGCAGAGGATGACCCATAGCCTAAAGAGTGTGGGAACAAAAAGGGACAAGGGAATGATTTCCAAAACTAAATCTCTGGGACCCATCCTCCAGGAAGAGGCACCTGTGTGAGGATGGAGAACTAAAGAACACGGGTTCCTTCTATCCTTGATGCAGGGTCTGGAATTAAACCCCTGCCCTAGCACAGGCTGGACAAGGGCTCCACTGCTGAGTTACAGCTAGCGCCCTCCTGATTGTTTCTTAAAGCGGAAATCCTGGTGTGTGTAGTAAGAAGGATGTGCCATGGGGAGGGAGAGACATTTGAATGGAGAGATCAGCTCCTCAAAGGCCAAAGGCCTTGCTTTAATTAGCTGGTTATGTGCTCAAACTCACTGAAGCACAGAAAATCACAAAAGCCATAATTACTGTGACCTAAAATTCTGAGTTGAAAGTTTCATATTTAATATTGAAACATTCAAAGCTAGGCATGGTGGTGCATACCTTAAATTCTAGCACGCAGGAGGCAGAAGCAGGTAGGTCTCTGTGAGTTTGAAGCCAGCCTAGTCTACATAGTGAGTTCCAGGACAGCCAGGGCAATGTAGGCTTTGTAGAGAGACCCTACCTCAAAAAAAAGAACAAAAAAGAAGAAATATTCTCAGAATTATAATAATAGTATTAATATATAGCATATACAATGAATATTTTATTTATTTATTTATTATATATACAATATTCTGTCTGTGTGTATGCCTG
>LOJH01006360.1:640-17332 GCA_001685095.1 Ellobius talpinus
ACTCTGTGTGTTTCTTTGGAACTGAATGGCTGTGGGACCAGGTGGGGCAGAAACTTCTGTCTGCAGGGAAACAATATTTTAAAGTTCCTTTCAAATTATAAACAATAAAAATGACTTTACAAAACATATCAGGCAGGGTGGTGGTAGTGCATGAATTTAATTCCAGCACTCAGGAGGCAGAGGCAGGTGGATCTCTGTGAATTCAAGGCCAACCTGGTCTACAGAGCAAGTTTCCGGTTAAGCTCTAAAGCTACAGAGAAACCCTGTCTTGAAAAACCAAAAAAAACCCTACAAACCAATTAAACAAACAAAAAACCAACCAACCAGACAAACAAATAAACAAACAAGCAAAAAAAATCAGGACAACAACAAAAAATTCCAGTTTATATTTCTGTCACTAGTCTCTTAAACTATCCCGTCTTTCATTATCCCCCCCTTCTTCGTATTCTTCCTTGCATTTTGATGCCCAGGACTTGCTGCATCACTCTGTAGCCCAGGTTGTCTCTTGATTTCTTGCTCCTTCTATCTCAGCCTCCAAAGTGTTGGAATTTCTAGTGTGTACCACTGCACTTGGCTTTCTACCTTTCTCTGAACAGTTTATCATGAAACTTGTTAGCCCTTAACCATATGGGTCTTTCACTTTTTTGTCAGTGTTGCTTTCTGTGCTTATCTCTAGTAAGCCTTTAATGTGCTCTCTGTAACCTCAGGATTATGGAAAATGATCCCTCTAACTTCTTTTTTTACAGTAATATTTAAATCTTGAATTTGTTTTAAAATTACATACTATAGTATTAGATACAGGACATGGATTTGTTTTATAAATGGGACGTGTCTTAAGTAGACCAGGCTAACCTCAAACTCCCTATGTAGTCAAAACTGATCTTAATTTCTTGATCCTCATTCTCTTCCACCTCTGGAGTTCTGGAATACAGATGTGTGCCAACAAGCATGGCACAAGGGCTCTAGTATCCTTGCCTATGGTTAACCAATGTGTAATTAAAATGCCTTTGCCACCAACTACAGTAATTGCAGCACTGTTTGGCCAATGACTTAGGCATATTCCTAGCTAGCTCTTACATCTTAAATTAATCCATTTCTATTATTTTATATTTTACCATGAGACTCATGGTTTGTTACCTCTTGTTTCTTGGGCAGCTACATGGAGTCTCTCTGACTCTGTTTTCTTTCCCGTTCAATTTCTGCTTGGGTTTCCTGCCTTGCTATATTCTGCCCTGCCTTAGGCCAAAGCAGTTTCTCTATTAACCAATGGGAATAAAACATATTCACAGCATACAGAGGGGAATCCCACATNTTTCTATTATTTTATATTTTACCATGAGACTCATGGTTTGTTACCTCTTGTTTCTTGGGCAGCTACATGGAGTCTCTCTGACTCTGTTTTCTTTCCCGTTCAATTTCTGCTTGGGTTTCCTGCCTTGCTATATTCTGCCCTGCCTTAGGCCAAAGCAGTTTCTCTATTAACCAATGGGAATAAAACATATTCACAGCATACAGAGGGGAATCCCACATAAAACTGTTAAAAGATTTTGAGGACAACTCACAGAGGTCTAAGTACATTCTGAATTGTGTGTGTCAGAGAACAACTCATCTGGAAAGGGCAGTACCCATTTGATGTATCACTGGTCAGCCAATCCTCCTAGTTCTGGACAGCGTTTGCCCTTATCCTTATCCATGAGGACGTGGATGGTTTCTCAAGGAGTTTTTTCGTGAGACTGTGGAAAGGGAAGCTGAGACCATGCTTGAGCACCAAGGATGCCATTAGAGTGGAATTATAGAATCATCTAAAGTATTTCTGTGGAAGTATAAGATACATTGTTATAGCCTAACAGAATTGAATTAAGATAGAAAAATGGTTTTAAATAGAGAATGATATATTTACCTAATAGGCTTAGTCTATTTAGAAGAGGCCATTAATATATATTAGGAAAGAGTAGCATTTTCTGAAATTACAGCAGGGGAAGTTTTTCTTCATTTTTCTAAATATTTCTTATTGTCTAATAATAAGTTACTGAACAAAGATTAAAGATTATCTCTTGCTTTATTTTATAAAATAAGCTCCTTTTGTCTGTGTAAAGTATTGTGCAAGAAAAAACAGGTTGCCCAGAAAACAAAACAAAACATTGTTTTAAACTGAGATGCATTGACACCATGTTTAAGGAAGGGAAGGAAATGTCTTCTCTTTTCTAAGGGGGGCAGTTTGGATTGAGTTTGCTCTTTTCTAAGGGGGCAGTTTGGATTGGGTTTACTCTTTTCTAAGGGGGCAGTTTGGATTGGGTTTACTCTTTTCCAAGGGGGCAGTTTGGATTGGGTTTACTCTTTTCTAAAGGGGGCAGTTTGGATTGGGTTTACTCTTTTCCAAGGGGGCAGTTTGGATTGGGTTTACTCTTTTCCAAGGGGGCAGTTGGATTGGGTTTACTCTTTTCTAAAGGGAGCAGTTTGGATTGGGTTTACTATTTTCTAAGGGGGGCAGTTTTGGTTGGGTTTACTCTTTTCTAATGGGGGCAGTTTGGATTGGGTTTCCTCTTTTTTCCTTTGGTTTTTAATTTGTCTCATATTTCCCACCCAATTTGCCATTTGGTCTTTATTTATTATGAACCTAAGTTATTTTGTCATAAATATTTTTATTACATGAGAAAATCTTATAAGATTTGTTGTTGGTTTTACCATTTTTACTCTTTTGGTTCTTCTGCAGGGGGCCCACCACCCAACTCCCAAATAAATCACATACAGACAGAGGCATATTTTTACTCATGAGTGCCTTGCCTTAGCTCCCACATGCTCCCTGACTTCCCTGCCATGATGGACTGGACCCCTAAACTGTGAGCCAAAACAAGCTCTTCCTTACTTGACTTACAGTTTGTCTTAATTAGGGTTTTGCTGCTGTGGAGAGACACCATGACCACAACTGTTAAAAAGGAAAACATTTAATTGGGGCGGCTCCCTTACTGTTCAGAGCCCATTATTATCAGGGTGGGACATAGTAGCATGCAGGCAGACATGGGGTTGGAGAGGCAGCTCGGATTCCTACATGTTGATTTACAGGCACAGGAAGTGGTCTGAGACACTAGGAGGTATCTTGAGCATATATGAGACATCAAAGCCTGTCCCCACAGTGACACACTTCTGCTGTGGTGTAATCGGTAACACACTTCCTCCAACAAATCCACACTTCCTTTGGGGGTCATTTTCTTTCAAACCAACTCACAGTTCCAGGTCATATTCCATTACTGAACAGAAATCTTGTTTCAGTACAGAATTCTATCAGAATTTCTAAGAAGAGCTAATACCAATACTCCTCAAATTTGTCTACACAACAGAAACAGAAGGAACATTACCAAATTCTTTTAATGAGGTTACAGTTACCCTGATACCAAAACCACAGAAAGACATTACTAAGAAAGAGCATTACAGACCAGTCTCACTCATGAACATTGATGCAAAAATATTCAATGAAATAATGGCAAACTGAATCCAAGAACACATAAAAAAATCCACCATGACCATGCAGACTTCATCCCAGAGATGCAGGGTTGGTTTAACATACAAAAAAATCTGTCAATGTAATACAACCTATAAACAAACTAAAAGGAAAGAAAAGATAATTATTTTATTTGATGTTGAAAAATCCTTTGACAAAATCCAACAACCCTTCATAATAAAGGTCTTGGAGAGATAATGTATGCAAGGAATGTATCTAAACATAATAAAAGTAACATATAGCAAGATGGCAGCCATCATCAATTTAAATGGAGAGAAACTCAAAGCAATTCCACTAAAATCGGGAACAAGACAAGGCTGTCCATTCTCTCCATATCTATTCAAATATATAACTAGCTAGAGCAATATGACAACAAAAGAAGATCAAGAAGATCAAGGGGATACAAACTGAAAAGAAAGAAGTCAAACGTTCCCTATTTGCAGATGATATGAAATTATACATAAGAGACCCCAAAAATTCAACCATGGAACTCCTATAAATGATAAACACCTTCAGTAATTTGACAGGATACAATATTAATTTTAAAAAATCAGTAGCCCTCTATACCAATGATAAATGGGCTGAGAAAGAAATAAGAGAAACAGCATTCTTTACAATAGCCACAATTATAAAATATTTTGGGGGTAACTCTAAAAAATGCAAGACCTGTAGTGTGGAGGTCCATAGAAATGGCTCCCTTGCATCTTGACATAAGGTCAGAGGGTTCCATTATATTATTGCTCCTTCAAGGTCAAACAACAGAATGTTTGGCCTAAGGTAAGTTTCTATATGTCTTGCCTAGGTACCAGGATGTTTGTCCTAAAGTGTAGCTACTGAATGTTTTGCCCCAAACAGCAGGATGTTTGACTTAGGGCATAATGTTAGATGTTTTGAATATT
The DNA here is from genome assembly GCA_001685095.1 of Ellobius talpinus. Lineage (NCBI taxonomy): Eukaryota > Metazoa > Chordata > Mammalia > Rodentia > Cricetidae > Ellobius > Ellobius talpinus. The sequence continues at coordinate 5,039 of LOJH01006360.1, forward strand.
AAAGAAGTAATCACTCTTGTTTGTTCCTTGTAGCATGATTAAAAAAAGTCCTTTTGCTCTCCCCTTTGGCTTGGGGTATTAAAGAGCTATGAAAAATAAACTTGGGGCAGATTCAGTATTCACTGGAATGCTCTCCAAACTTTATCTTCAGTCTCTCGTCTGCTTTTTTCCTCCATCCATAGTCTCCTTCTCAAGAATGTACAGACAAGTCAGCTGGACTGAGACACTATATGATAAGAACTTTAAGTCTTTAAAGAAAGAAATTTAAAAAAAATCAGAAAATGGAAAGATCTCCCATGCTCATGGATTTGCAGAATTAACATGGAAAAAATAGCAATCTTGCCAAAAAACAATCTACAGATTCAATGTAATCCCCATCAGAATCCCAACACAATTCTTCACAGCCCTTGAAATAACAATACTCAACTTCATATGAAAAACAACAACAACAACAAAAACCCAGGATAACTGAAATAATCCTGTAAAATAAAGGAGCTCACAAAGGAATCACCATCCCTGACTTTAAGCTCTGCTATAGAGCTATAGTAGTAAAAACAGCTTGGTATTGGCATAAAAACAGACAAAGGATCAGTGGAATTGAATAAAAGACCATGCATTAAATCCACACACTTATGAACACCTGATTCTTGACAAAAAAGGTCAAAATTATACAATAGAAAAAAGAGAGCATCTTCAACAAATGATGCTGTCATCACTGGATTTTCACATGTAGAAGAATGAAAATAAATCCATATCTGTTCCCATGCACAAAACTGAATTCCAAATGGATCAAAGACCTCAAGATAAATCCAACTACACCGAACCTGATAGAACAGAAAGTGGGAAGTATCCTTGAACACATTGGCGCAGGAGACTACTTCCTAAATATAACCCCAATAGCACAGACACTGAGATTGACAATTAATAAATGGGACCTGCTAAAACTGAAAAGCTTTTGTAAGGCAAAGGACATAGTCAACAAGACAAAAAAACAGCCTAGAGAGTAGAAATATATCCTCACCAATCCCACATTGGACAGAGGGCTAATCTTAAAATATATTAAAAAAACCCTCAAGCTAGACATCCAAGCAGGACATCAAAATACCAAATAATCCAATTAAAAATGGAATACAGATCTAAATTAGAATTCTCAGTAGAAGAGTCTCAAATGGCTGAAAGACAATTTAAGAATTGCTCAACATCCCTTATTCAGCAGGAAATGCAAATCAAAATGACTGTGAGATACCATACTATACCTGTCAGAATGGCTAAGATAAAAAACACTGATGACAGCTCATGTTGGAGACGATGTGGAGTAAGGGGAACACAATCCACTGCTGGCGGTAATGCAAACTTGCACAGACACTTTGGGAATCGGTATGGGGTTTTCTTAGAAAATTGGGAAGCAATCTACCTCAAGACCAAGCTATACCAATTTTAGGCATATACCCAAAGGATGCTCAATCATACCACAAGAACACTTGCTCAACTATGTNNNTACCCAAAGGATGCTCAATCATACCACAAGAACACTTGCTCAACTATGTTCATACCAGCATTATTCATGATAACCAGAACCTGAAAACAACCTAGATGCCCCTCAACTGAAGAGTGGGTCAGAAAAATGTGGTACATTTACACAATGGAGTATTACTCAGCTGTAAAAAACGAAGACCTCATGAAATTTGCAAGCAAATGGATGAAACTAGAAAAAATCATTCTGAGTGAGGTAACCCAGACCCAGAAAGACAAACATGGTATGTACTCACTCATAGGTGATTCTTAGGAGTAAAGTATAGAATAACCAATCTACGATCCACAATCTCAGACACCACAGGTAGTCCTTGAGGGAGGATAGGCATGGGAACAGGAGGGGTTATGTGGGAGGAGGAGGAAGGGAGAGGGTACTGGAAGAGACAACTGGAAGCTGGGGGCATCTCTGGGATGAGCTAGAAACCCAGTGCAGTGGACACTCCCAGGAATCTATGAAGGTGACGCTAGCTAAGACTACTAGCAGTGAAAAACAAAGAACCTGAACTGGCCATCTCCTGCAGCCCAGCAAGACTTCCAGTGGAGAGACTGAACACCAACCCAGTTTCTCTACTTTTTAAAAGTCTATATATAATGCTTCTGTGAACATTCATATATAAGTTTTATGTAAACACACACCTTGAGTATATATATATATATATTTGCATGCCTAGGGATGGAGCCTATAGTAACTCTTTGATATTCAGAACAACCATAGGCTATTTTTCTATGTGAATAACTTTTTATTCCCCAAAGTATTATATGAGGACACCAGTCTCTTATTTTAAGCTATCTTTTAGAATCGTAGCTATCTAGTGGACATAAAGTAGTACCTCACTTGGAGTTTGCTTTTGCCTCATCGCTAATGACTCTGAGTAGCTTTTCATGTGATTCTTGGCCATTCATGTGTTTTCTTTGGAGAAATGTATACACATATATTATATAAATATTTTATAGGATACATACTTCTATATAATATAGATATATTGTATTTATCTATAATGTCCAAATATTTACTCATTTTACAACTTTCATTTATTAATAATAAGAACCTTAAATATATCCCCCTGGCTACAAGCCCATTATCAGTGATAAGCTAATCAAACACTTCCTCTCACTCTGTGGGTTGTGTTTTCACTCTACTGATCATTTTCTCTGATGTAATTTGAGTGTTCAAATTAGATAAGATTTCAAAATCAATCTTTTCCTTTGTCAACATTTTACCTAACTGAAGATCATGAAATTTACTTCTCTGTTTTCTTCCAAGATTTTCTTATTATATCATCTTAGCTTTTAGATTTATACTTGTATTCTATTAGGTGTCTGTCTGTCTGTCTGTTCTAGCACTGTTCAGGTGAGAAGACCACTTCCCACTTTGAATTGTTAAGCACACTAGCTGCAACTCAGGGGTTTTATTTCTGGATTCTCAGTTCTATCCCGTGTGTCTGCACATCTGGCCTTACGTCGGTGCAGCAGTTTTGATTACTCTAGCTTTGTGGTTACTGTTGATATTGGAGTAGATGAGGTTTCTAAAGCAAGCATTTTGTCAGAATTATTTTGACTCTGGTTCTTGTGAATTTTTGTAGAAATGTTCGGAACAGCTTATCAGTGTCTCCAGAAACACAGCTGGGAGAGAGCAGGTGTGGGTGAAAGTCACAAGAGCATCTTTTGCTTCTGATATGCTATCTTGGCCAACTTCATTGCCAAGCTTTCTAATGGTGAATTAGTAATTTCCTGTACCTTATTTATTTTTCTGTATATACATATTTTACAGTATATGTTACAGATAAATATATAATATACATGAAAAATTATTATATACATATATGCTACACATATTAAATGCATACCTGTTATATAACCATATGCCATGTATATTTTATACAACATATAAAACATTATATTTGGGTTTGCTGTCTTTATTGTTTACTTATATGGTCATAGTTGGTCCAACCTACAATTTTCTTGATTCGTCTTGCTCCCAGCACGAATAGATGGAGAAGGAAGTTCCTAAGTTCTAGTAAGATGCCGTCTCAAAAGGAAAAAATATATATACTTTTGTTGTAAACCAGGTCTGTCAGAGGGACTGAATGAACATGGCATTCCTGAACCTGTGAACCCGATAAAACCCGGCTTGAGAATTGGCGTGGCTGACTGGCTAACTCAGGCCTTCACTGATCCAGAATTCTCCTTGCAGGATAATCATGGTTCAGCTTACATAGCCTATACTAATAAGGTGCCTTATGAGAAATTGGGCTCTGGGATTTTGGCACATGCCACCTGGAGAGTGACTATGAACAAGACCCCAGTAAAAATCTGAGTGGCAGCATCTCTAACAAGCTTCCCTAGGCAGAAATTCTGAAATATTGCTGCATTTACACTGCCTTGAGAAGAGCGTGCTCCATGCCTCTCAGGGCAGGGAGGAAGCACAAGAATACCGCAAATGTGTCTTTAAAGAATCCCCTTTACAATAACCTGTTGTTAGTAGGTCCAATAAAGTCTATAAATGTGAACAAGTTTCAGCTGGTTTTTTCCTGTCTTTCATTTGCAACCTCTTTATTCTTTTTTTATTCTGTGGCTTTTTTTTAACATTTCCTCTATCTACTTTATGAGACATATACTCACATATTTGATTAATTTTAGCCTCTGTACACTTATCAGAAAACTATACTTTCTTATCTCTTTGTGTCTTTGCAGGGATCAGTATTGAGTCAGAATATCTCTCTATAGGCCAGGCTGATCTCACACTCATGGTGATCCTCCTGCCTTAGCCTTCTGAGTCCTGAAATTAGAGAGAAGCATTAGCAGCTTGACTTAAAGTCTAGCACACTTTCTCAAGAGGGCAAGAAGTTGTTGTCCATTTATTCACTTTCCACTGCTTCATCCTTCTCCCCCAGCTCCATTAGCTACCACACACACACACACACACACACACACACACACACACACACACATCCCTAATGTCAACTTAGAAATATTTCTTATGTGATAACTTCATTCACCAAACTCCTTGTTAACAGTTACTTCTTCCTAGATTTAGTTTCCTTCTTGGTGAATCTACCCTCTAGAAACTCCTTCAAAGTAGGTGGGTGTAAGCTTTCTGTTTGAAAATTTCCTGAATTTCTTAGGAGAGATTAGATGGGTGAACTCGTTCTACAGACTCAAGCAATATCTGGGTACCCACTTTTGCCCCTCTACTTTTATTAAACCCAAGTTGACTGACAGCTGCTAAAATCTCAGGTCTTGTAGCACTTACAAGCCCAGTCACGAGACCAAGAGGAGCCTCTATTCTCATACCTCCTGTGAATCAGAACATGGAGCAATTCTCAGAATAGAGTGGAATGTGGACTGACCTTCGTGAATAGTGTGGAAAGTCCTTAGACAGGAAGCTCTACCGAGTCTACCGACTCATTGTCATATTGGTTTTAATAAGGATTTAAGTTAGTCATATCTAGGTTTTTTTTCTTTCACAAATTCGTCCTTAGTTTTCAATAACTGATGAAGAAATATTGCTTCACTTACTGGGTTTTCTCCTCATCTTAAGATATGCAGTATTACCACGACAAGTCAGTTTTCTTTAAGGATCCATGTCTGGGGCCAGCGGCTCTCCTGGTTCTAGATTTCCTGCTGGAGCTTTGCCTTGATAACACTGCTGCTCATGTGTTTTCAATGTGAGGGACTGGCTTCATTTCTGGTCTTCCAGGATTCCTCCTACTGTTTGGATCAAACCCCTTTGTACTTATTAATCTTCTTTAAGAGCATGCTTCAGAATTTTGCCTATTTTTTTTTCTGGTTTAAAGGAGAGAATTTAACATGTCAAGAATGGTGAAAATATCTGCTATGTGTTGCTTGTTGTTTGCCTGGGTTCCTGTGAGCCTGTTTCCTAACTCCCTCTACCTCCGGGCAGCTAGAGGAGGGCTCTCACTGTAACTCTCATTTCTTCTGTGAGTTTCTGCTTCTCTGCTCATCCTTTCACTGAACATGGCAGAGCCCATGTGCTGGGTGTCTGCTCTCCTCCTCCCAGTGCTGTTGCTGTTTTCTTACCTGTGCACTAGGCACTGCTGCCTACCTGGGAACTGCTACCTACCTGGGAACTGCTGCCTACCTGGAACAACATTCCGAGGTCTTCATCCTGTTCTCATGTTGAATTGGCTCAGGGGGAGGGGAGCAGGGTGATGTGACTTATTTCTGGTTCCCTCACTTACTCCCCTCTCCCATATCCCATCACTTTGTTTGGTTTCCACTTCCCTCAGAAGACTGCCGCTGCTGGACTCCCTGTTTCCCTTGTGAGTCCTCTGGCCTAGGGTAGCAGTGGCTCTCACGTGTTCTAGTGTGGAGAACTGGCGTAGACCTCATGGCCACTGTTGCTGCCTGACACAGTTCCAGCATCTTGACACTGCAGACAACACTTCCCCAGTACCATTTTATTTCCATTTTTAATGATTCTCATTATGTGTTATGAGAGTTCCCTTATGCCTTTTTCTTTGGGAGATTCCGAGTTGGCTTTGAAGGATGAAAATGTATAAAATGGTAACCTCTTCAAACAAAATAATTCTTCATAAAAATATTCTCACCTCTTGGGAACCAGGAATCCCATGGTGCCCTCCTAATTACGCCAAGAACGGGAATGTTGGAGATTTACTAGACACACCTGTTCCCAAGGATGAAATGCCTACAATCCAGATCCAGAGCCTGAGGCCATTAAGAGCAACACTTCAGTTAAGAAGTATAGAGAAACCAGAATGGTCCAGTATAATGGAGAAAGAGTAAGATATCAGGACCTTCCCTTTTGGGGGTGCATGGGGGGAACAGGTCCAGAGAGTAAGACACAAAGGGACATGATTAGGGAGTAGCCTAGTGCTTATCCCCTTGAGAAGCGAACTGCTCTTAAACTGTGGTGGAGTAGAGTCTGCTCCCCAGAAGTCCTCTTTCCAGGCTCAGACATTTGGATAAGGGGCTCTATTCCCTAGGGGGCTTGGGGAAAGTTCCTGTTTGCTAAAGCTGTCATTCGCCTTGGTTCTGACAGGAGGAATGTGTGGCCTTTTCATTAATGCAAGAGGTCTCCTCACAGAGCTACTGAACCTTTGAGAACAATAGGCACTTAGATACTTATGCTTTCATCTCAGGGAAAATGCTGTCATGAAGCTACTGCTCACTTCCGGTTCCTGAATCATTGAATCTGCTTTCAGTCCTGCCTGGGGCTAAGCTACTGAGTGTGACTAAGCTATGTGTGTGTTGTGACTACAGAAAAGGTGTGTATTACTTTTTCAATAAATGGCATAGGCAGTCATCCCAAGTAACTCTCAGATTGTGTCTGTGTCCTTCTTCCCCTGCTGACTCCACATGGCCTCTCTGGGACCTGAAAACACGCTCCCCTCCCCAACCAAGCTAGTCTTGTGAGAGCCAAAGTTACATTTTAAGTTTTAATTACTATGCCTTAGAGATCCATGAATCAAAAATGTCTCTGACCTACAAGCCACTTGCTCAAAGACAGATCGTTCCTGAAAAGCTGGAGGCAGATAACACACCACAGGTTTTTCACTCCTCTTTACAAGACTATTTGACCTGAATGTGCCCAATCACATGTGGGCAAGAAGTTCACAGGTAGAAAATACATCAGGGGTATGCTTGCCCCTGATTGGACCTGATGGGAAGTATTCAAACCACTACAAACTGACTCAGGGCCATTTTTCTGGGAAACCAGAGTTGAACGTGGCCAGAGAGTCCATCAACCTGGCCAGTAGTTAATTAAAAGTTGCCTTAAATTAACTTTAAGTTGTGGTAGTGGTCTTAGTCTCGAAGAGCGGGATTCACAGTCTCTGGCAGAGGACCACGTGCCCTACTCATTCTCAGTAATCACTCCCGTTACAGACCCTACTCAGTTCTTACACTAGGGATAAATACTGGTTCCACTGCTAGTGGCCCCCCTTCCCGTGGAAGCCCTCTCCCTTTCTGAGGAGTGGGTAGGGGTGGGGTGGGGAGAAGGTGGGGGGAGTGGGAGGACAGGAGGGAGAGGAAACTGGGATTGGTATGTAAAATAAGATTGTTTTAAAAATTAAAAAAAATCCACAGAATAAAAAATGTCCTGAAACCAAAATAAAAATTACACAGAGAACCAAAAGTAACAACAAACAAAGCCTTCTCAGACTACCCAACTTCAGTAGCTCACTATTTTGCCCTCAACAGTAGCCAAGATGAAAATAACCAAAATAAATGAAGTAATCCAATATACAGGTAACTTAACCATATGGCTTCATCTTTTTGATGTTTTAAAACAGAGTAAGATAAGTAAAAATGGTATTGAAGAAACCTTTCTTTAGCTAAAGGAAATGGGTCGTTGAGGGACAATAAGAGTCTGTGTTTACTGAGCACAAATGTGAGACTGAAGTCTCCTTCCAGTGCCCTAGGCTCCTTGCTGCTGGGGCTCTGGGCCTGAAGGAAAGCAGACCTGAATGTGGTCCTGCAGAAAGCCTGTCTTTCTCCAGCCCTGGTAACCATGCCGCACAGATTTACAGGCTCTCGCAGTCAGCTGGGGACATAGGGACTAGCTTAGTGCAGCTACGAACAACACAGAGGATTTGCGAGGAAATTATATAAAAGCCACCTCCACACTGCTGCTGGTTCAATGTGCCTATGAAAATCTGCCATGGCTAAAGCATAGTCCTAGTTCCCCCCCCCCAGGTATTTGGGAGAGTAGCTATGAATGGCAGCAGGTAGCATCCACTAAACACACACTGTGCGGAAGAGATTATGATCAGCCTCTCATGTTTCCAGGCTTTACAGCATAGTCTGGCTCACCTGAGCGCTACTGAAGTGGAACTTTTGCGCCTGCTGTTACGCCATTCTCACTCACTAGGAAAAGTGGTCAAAGAAAGGTTAAGGGGCCGTGCTCGACCTTACAGGAGCAGGAAGCGATGAGCCCAGATTTCAGCCTAAGCACTGTGACTTTGAAACACATGCTCGCCCCCTTATTGCAACATAAGAGCATTACGATGCAGGAAGGCTGCGTTGTGCCCAGTAACAAACCACAGTTAGGCTTCCATGCTACACATTATACAGCAATGTCACTTTAAATTGCTGCATCAGCATGCTTGGTCAATTCCACTGCTACCTTTTTTTTTTCTTCCCATTTCCTCAGCAGCTCCTTTGCAATCCACACTTCTCTCATATTACAATACCCCACCTTGACAGTTCGTTAAAACTTATATTCCCACCTGTAAAGTGGCTACACGGGCAGTAGTACATCCCTCATTGACTGCTCTTATATATATGGACGTGTGTATTATATATTTAATATACACATCCATATATATAATTTAACTACTCTTGTGACATTATCTGTTATAATATTATAATAGAATATTAAATGTTGCTGTTAACGGCAGGGATTGAAAGAATTTTGAATATTTAAATATTATGAATGAAGACAATAAGAGTCTAATGAAACATAACCTGTAAGCAAACTATTTAGTTCAGTTACTGACACTGAACTTAGACTCCACTTTGACTTTCCTCTCCTGCAGCTTGGTTCATTGATTACCAGTCGCCAGCATAGCCTAAGTTCACGTGGGTTTGCAGCACTGGGTGCTGCTGCACCTGTACTCTTTACCCCCTTGGTATTTCACACTTTGTGCATTATGACGCCAGAGCCAAGGACCCCTATCCATCTTTCCCCTTGAATAAGTGCACATGCTCATCGTCCAGCACTCTCCATTTATTCTTGATTCATTTACCCCAGGCTTCTGCTAGAGGATCGTGTGTGTCGGCAATGGAAAAGCACCCACAGAAATGCTAGAAAGCATTTCTTGCCTTTATCATGCCTGGGCCATCCTCAACGGCCCAGTCTTCTGAGTGTCTCCTTGCTGTCCTAATTCCTGCACCACCATGTGTTAGTGCATTTATATGTGGGTTGTAAGCAGGCCTAAAACTGTGGTGTGCTGATGTAATAATTTACTCAGCAAGGAACTAAAGAGCAGTGAGATTAATCTTAAAAACAGAACAGATTATTATCTCCAATAAGGAGTCATAGGCATAGCTGGCTTGTACTCTTTGTATCCAAAAGGGAATTTCTTTATTTCATAGCAAATGACTTAGAAAAAGAAAAAGGAAAAAAGAAATGTGTTTGAGAGGGGAACATTTGTGTGAGTGTGCATGTGTGTGTGTGTGTGTGTGTGTGTGGCGGGGGAGGAGAATGTATTTCAACCAAAACAGCTTTGAACATACTTCTTCTAGTGGAAGAATGGTTGTTGATTTGACATAAATATTAATGAAAGAATGTGACAAAATTCCTGAAGATAAATTCTTTTATTTAAAATGGTAGCTATCACAATACATCATACAATGAATGAAGACCAGAGAATCACATTGAAACTTTTAAAAACATCTCTATATAGTCAGAAAACATGAAACATGCTGCTAGGATACCAATAGAGTCAGATGCCAAAGTTTCTACATTGTCAGCATGAAAGCAACCACGGGAGGCACAAGACTGCACAGGAGTTTCTCTGCTTCCGGCAGCAGTTGTCTGAACCGGCAAAGAGAATGCCTCCTTCTTTGGAGACTACGTCATTGGCAAGCTTGGACAATTCCACTGACACTGTGCTTTGCTGAAGTTACTACTAATTTCCCATTCTGAAGAGGTTACCACATTAGAATTACAACACTTATTGGCACAATATGAAAAAATAAACACTTTTTTGGAGTTCTTCCACTCATAACATTTGTTTTTAAATAAATAATCATTCCTCATAGCGGATGTCTTTTTATCTCTCATCGCACATTGCCACAAATGAAGCTGAACAGATAGTATGTTACAGGGTTTATTTACGTCTTCTGTCGTAACTCTGCATTGCGTTCCTTTCATAAGCCACTGAAAACAAAGAGGAGGTAAAAAGTATGTTTTAAGGGGGTTCACAAAGGTAGTGAAGAAAGTCGAATTCATACACTGAATTACTGCAATGTCAGAATGACTTTGCCCCCTAGAAGAAGTATTTCTAAGATTTTTCTTTTTTAGTACACCTTCCAAGCGTGTCTAACACTATATCCTACTTAGACGTGTTCTAGCCGCAGCATTCATGGTTTATTTGGACACCTGCTGTGTATTTGGTATCCAGAAAGTGCAACAGTGTATCTTCATGGTTGAGTATGATGCTCCTTTTCCGCAAGTTACTAAAGCACTGGAGGCACTCACAGTTATCAGAGAAAGGACCATGCCTACTGTGGTCATGTATTAGGATTAAAAAAAGACGCTAACTTTCATTCTAGGGTAGAGGTCAATAAACTACAGGTCATAGGTCAAAGGTCCCCTGGTGTTTATTCTTATAAATACAGTTTTATTTGGACACATACAGACTCAATTTATGTATGTATTATCTATGGCAGCTTTGGATTTAAAATGGCAAATTTGAGCAGTCACTACAGACCAACATAGCTTAGGAAGCCTAAAATATTTAGGACCTTTCTTCTTTTCTTTTCAGGCCAAGACTGCCTAACCTCTATTTCTAGGGGGAATCGACTGGTATGGGGGGCTCTTTTGCATGGATAACTTCTGAAGATGGACTGGTTGTCCTTGAGACTAAAGTCACTCTTACTCTGTAGGCAAGGCCACTGAACTCACAAATACAAAGCACAATTTTACCTAAGTCTTAGAATCTGGGCGGCTGTGGAACATCAGTTGCTGCTCCAAAAGTACTTAGCACCTGGCTACTAAGTAATTTAAGTACTGTGACTCATTTGGACTAAAAACTGCTAAAATGCATTATATTATGCCGTATTAGATACAATTTCAAAGGATCTGGAACTACAAAATGTCAAGAGTCAGAATTACTGTCTACAAACGGGTATTTCATCATCTCAGCCAGCATTATTACTTAGATTTGCATTATAATGAAGCAAATGTGCTTGTGGGAAATGCCCCACATGAATGCTGGATTGAGAGGAAACAGCAGATACAGATACGTGGAAGCCCCAATGCTGCTGTGAGCGGTTTCCTAGGTGAGGGAGAAAGTGGAAGGCTCCAGGGTAATCGGGTCTGCTTTCCCTGGCAGCTTTCAAAAGGCCTCTTTCTGTGAGGAACATGAGCAGGAACACGATGCTGAATGTTTAGTGTCAGCTGTATGTGTAAATCTGAGCTAGAGCAGACTGCACCCCAGACTGGACACTTCTTATGGAGACAAAAATTCGTTTCTCCTTCTCTTTTATCAGGAGTATCCCGCGTTTGTTCCCCACAAGCCTTTTTGGGTACCAAGACCCTATGGCTCTCGGAAGTGAGGGGAATGCTAATTAAAGCAACCAAAGTCAGCTTGGCAGCATGATAGGGACACAGTGGTTTCCTGCAGGGAAACAGACTCTTACCTGGTCTTTCCACACTCTTAGAGTGTCTACCAGCTTCTGTTCATGGGAGATGGTGAGGGTCTCTGTTTGCCAGATTGTCAGAAGTGTGTGTGACCAAAAGACAGAAAGGATTGGTGTGGCTGGGGGATACAACTGTCAGAGTCATGTCCCAGTGAGTGTGTGAAATGGGCCCTGCTTACTGCRCTGTCAGAGCCATGTCCCAGTGAGTGTGTAAGATGGGCCCTGCTTACTGCCCTGTCAGGGCCATGTCCCAGTGAGTGTGTAAAATGGGCCCTGCTTACTGCCCTGTCAGAGCCATGTCCCAGTGAGTCTGTAAAATGGGCCCTGCTTACTGCCCTGTCAGAGCCATGTCCCAGGGAGTGTGTGAAATGGGCCCTGCTTACTGCCCTGTCAGAGCCATGTCCCAGTGAG
>LOJH01006360.1:17411-34516 GCA_001685095.1 Ellobius talpinus
TGTAAGATGGGCCCTGCTTACTGCCCTGTCAGGGCCATGTCCCAGTGAGTGTGTGAAATGGGCCCTGCTTACTGCCTCCCCCACATTTCTCCCATTTGTATTTTCTTAACTAAAATATAAGACTAAAAAGTAAGCTAGCAATTCCAATTCATCGCAGCAGCTCTAATCTTATAACTATAATTATTACTTTAAGGATATTTAATCTACTCTAATTTGCACAGCAGCTATATTATTCATAAGTTAAGCATGTTCTGAAAGGTGTAAAAATTCTAGAAACAGAGAGCTGGTGATTAATTCAACTGTCGAGGAAACCACAGCTATAGAGGACTCACACATCTGAAGGCAAGCACTGCAGGGGCTTATATTTATATTTCATTTATCAAGGCTAGAAGACAATATGAATATACATATAAACAAAGCAATTGCAGGTTTCAAGCAGGTGCATAACTTCCTAAGAATTAAATTTTGTTCACCCAAAGATCACTGGTGAGGAAATACAAAAGTTGTTTCTAAATTTGTAAAGTGAATTAATAATAATAATAGAATAAAAAAATACTGTCTTGTGGCTTCAGATAATTAAGAAGTAAGCCAGAACATCTTATAAGTTCTCTGGAAACTATAAGTATTATAAACAGGGCAGCTGCTGATTAATTTTTAATCAGATGTTTGTTGTTTTAAATTATTCTCAGTGACAGTAAAATACATAGAATTTCAGTATTTTCTTCAGTGTGCCTAAACTAAGGGCTTACATGTGCTTAATAAAAACCCAGTTTCCATGAAAATGATACAGGAGTTGTTTAACATTGAATATAGTTGGATTAAAGGAGGTAAGCAATGAAGGGTTTAGAAATATGTCTACAGCATTTACATACAAGGTGCAAGCTAGAGAAATTAGGAAATATGCAGCCTTGTGTCAAAAAAATCCTCCTTTAGAGTTAAAATAGATTTTGGGAGTCCTAGAATATTTTTTCTGTAATTCTATAGCTAGAGCTGAGGTACAATTTGGTGTGTTCCTTTTTGAAGGCATGGACCCAACTACATTCATTGTCTTCAGCACCTACTAAGACATTGATTTGAGCTTCCATGACTTCAGAAAGAGAAGGTGATTTTTAGAAACATTTATTTTTATATTGGAAGATTGCCGATGTACCTCTTATGAAAATTTTGTAATACTTTATTGACAAGTGAAAAGCTCTCATCTCTCCCCCAGGGTCCAGTATGTTTTATTGAGAATAGCTATGGAAAAGAATGTCAGAGCAGTCCAAAGATTCAGGTGTGTAATGACTAAATGGGGCAGATGCTGGAAGAGCTTGTATTTTCAGAGAAATATACTAATACTGAGGAGGTATTAGCTTAAGCATCTATCAACTCATTTTTGGCTACAAACATTACTATGAAAATTTGTATACATAAATGCTTATTTTAAGTCTATTACTCCATTTTTAGTACATTGAAAACTATGCTTCATAAAAATAATAGAAGTGGATTTGCATATTTTCAGACATAAATTTATACATACCAGAATTTAAAGCTCTTTTGCCCATTAGTCCAACGAAGGAGTCTGTTTTATGCCCTGGAAAATACAGTTAGTATTTTAGTATGTATGTCTTCGAAGAAATAAGCTCACAATGAGTACTAAGTATAAGAAACTTCTGAATATAAGCCTATGTAATAAATATGCTCCTACTTTGCATACTGGTGAGCCCAAAGAAGATTTATATAAGCCTACAAATCCCACTGAAAGAGTGCACTGCACGAACTTTCTGAGTTCTCGCAGAATCTTTGATCTGTATGATGCTTCATCTGTTAGGAAGTTTTAAATATGGTTGCCACTGCAGCTGGCTTTGAATTTTTGGAGCCAATTACACATTTGTGTGAGAGAGCAACATCCAGGTTACTTTTCAATTAACAAATACATTGCATTTCTCAACAAATGAGCTTTAAGCTAGAGATCTTGGTGGCTGGAATCTTCTAAGAGTTTACATTTAGTGGATTTCAACTTAAAAATACTCCTTTTGTGAAAACATGTTGGTTTTGACATTAACAGGATACATTTATTTTTTATGGCATATTTTAGCTCTATAAAACCCCTTAAAATTTAAATTCTTAGAAGGTAAATTCAAATAAAGTTGCCCCCCCCGAAAGAAGATGTTACTGAGAAATTTTTTCTTGGTTTCCATTGTTCTTTGAGACCACAGTGTTATGTGTTTTGGGGTCCACTGTGCCACTGGGTTAAGGCAATCCATGGAACTCACAGAAGCTGGCCACACTGTCAGGGACCCATACAACTTCCTGTCACTCCTGGATCCAGTTAGCTAGAAAACATCTCTAATGATCCTCTAGTGCCACCTTTTTGCAATCTTCACTGTCCTCTATGAGGTTTCCTATTTCAATTATGGGATCAAGGGGGAACTAGCCCTGTGTTTCTATCTGTTCTCACATTTAAGTGGATTTTCTGCTCAAATATTCACCCACTCCAATTAATTAGCAGCTGAATAATTGCCTTCCTTGTTGTTATTAGATCTAGTTCATGAAAATGAGTTAGGAGATGTATATAACTTCTCTTTTCTGTAGTGTTCGTGAAGGGTGGGGGTGGATGGAGATGAAGGGTGGGGGTGGATGGAGATGAAGGCTTGTGATGGATGCTTAACCCTACAGTTGAAATCCTACCAATAAAAGTTTACAGGTCTTAATTCTTTTTCCTTTTTAAATGTAATGTATGCTTTGCAACTGCACTATGCATACACAATAGTTTAGTCATAGTGAGTGAGTATTCATCACATCACACTCTGGATATGTCTTTTCCTTTCCTACATTTTCTTAATTAAAATTATTGGCTCCTATGCTATGCCTCAAAAGGTAGCATGAACAGAATTCAATATCACTAACATTAGCATTTGATAAATGTCAAAATAACTGTGAACTTACTTTTGTGAGAGATCTGACCATGTCCTAGAAGAAAAGAGAAGCAGTTAGGCAACACACAGATTTCTTTTAAAAGCTACTTTAGGTCTTTTACAGGGAACTTAAAGAGTTATTTTCAAAATATTTAACATTTCCTATTTATGTACCGCCTTGAGGAATCAAGTAGATGAATGCTAACTGATTTATTAATGAAAGCCAAATATTTGAACAACCAAAGGAATATTTATTGAATAACCTCTTTAGGCCATGTATTAAAAAGACAGACCCGTGGGACTCGAGCAAGGCTATATGAATGTACTGACTTCAAGATTGGTCACCCACTTCACATGTGCAAGAGCTCAAAACACACACACACACACACACACACACCTCTTAATTAGACTTAATCGCAAGACCTTGTATTTCTAGATGAAAATACTTTCTTATATGACCATTCATGATAGTGAAATAAAGGTATTTATAGGGATGTTTACCATAAAGAGCCTTTAACAGGGCCACTTGTTTTTCAACTGAGGAATCTGACAAGAGACGAATTGGCATTAACTTCACACACTTCACTGACTGCGTCATCAACTCAGGGCAATTGAGTATTTCTCTCAAGGTAGCAAGGAGCAGCCAATTCTAACCCAATCTCAGAAACGCTATAAAGTCTTTCACCCCTAGCCTGGATCATCCAGCGTACCTGGGGGCCCTTATAATTCGGATCTTAGTTAGGGAAGTGCTTAGCTAAAGTCACTTTCCAGTTTGGGTCACTCCAGTGCTCTGAAGCATGAGGAATGGATCTTGCCCCCTCCCACCTACCCACTCCCATGGACTAGTGCTTTGTTAGTGAAGTGTAAGTCAGAGTCGTCTGGGAATCACAAGTCTTTTGGCGTGGAAATTTATACTCGCTGGGTAAGCAACACTTGGGTGCTCCAGGAAGGAGCAGGCATGCAGATCAGGTAGCCAGATAGCCTGATAGTGACTATTGCTCTTCTCACCAGCATCCCGTTTGCCCATTAATCCAAAGAACTGCTGAGGTTTGGGTCTCCGGGCGATTCTCTGCAGAAGATGCTCAAAGGGTTCTGGCAGCGCCTCCTGGGGGACAAACCCGCGTGTAGACAACTTGAGCGAACCGGGGCCAGTTCCACCATGAGCCCCAGCTTCTCCACGGATCCCCCTGAGACCAAAAGCTGGTGGACTCGCAAGAGTCCAGGCCACGCAAGAATCTAGGAAGCACTCCCTCCCACTTGGCCCCGCCTGGGCCCTCCTTCTCCCCCAAATTCTACCCTGGGCTCCCCTGCCCAGAATCACAACATCTTGTGATCCTGTGCGTTTTCTGTTCTTTATCCCATCAGAAGACTCACTCAAGGTCTCACTACCACCTTTGTCTGTTCTTAGCGAGGCTTCCGAGACTCCCCCCCCCGACTGTCCTACGTACACACGGTGGGGCTGGATGCAGAAGTGTGCTGATGCTTTACAAGCGAGCCTGCACCACCGCACGCACAACTTTCTGTTTCCCAAGGCGCGCTACTCCGCGCCAACAGCCGAGAACCACGTAAAGGGAAACTTGGAATGTTAAATACAGAAATGTGGAGCTCAGTTCTGCCACTGAGACCCCGCAGCTCGTTAAGATCCCGCTTTTGCCACCATAGACTTCTCTCCAAAGATTCCAGCAGCACAGCTGGATCAAAGCCTCTGAGAGCCCTTAACTAGGGACTAGGGACTAAAGCCACGCGAAGTTTCCAGCGTGGTAAGGACCTGGCTCTCTAGAGAGGATCACTCTGGCTGGGGAGACCGCGATGCAGTCCTTTGGCAGTGAGGAAACTTAGTTCTGGGCTTTAAACCTTGTGAGGGACCTGGGGGATGACGCCCTTTACACCCCACGGCGTCTCTAGGGCTGGGCTGGTCAGGGTCCCACAAGGGGAAGGGAACATCTCCCACGCCCGGTTGGGTCTCACCTTGATCTGGTCACTGTCGGACCAGTCAGACCAATAATTTAGATCATCATTGGCACCGATTTCCTCTGCAAACAGTTGAGTGGAAAGGAGAAAAAGGACCGCCATGGCCACGAGGATTTTCATGTTGGATTTCTGGGGAGATGAGGAGAAAGGAGAGGAGACATTACACACACGTAGGCGATGACCACCCAGGAGTTAGAGCAACAGAATTTCAGTGCCACAAGAAAGGGAAAACAGGTCCCGCGAAACCAAGATAAGAAAAATCAGGGCTAACATTTCTCCGTACCCCTTAGGAAGCAGAATGACTCCCCAAAGAACCTCAAATCCCCCTCTCCCTGAGTCTCAGCGTCCCAGACCCACACCCTCAAGTCTGGAGGCTCTGCAGGTGGGAGACAAAGAGGGGCGTTGGCATTTGCTCAATTTCCCCCAAGTCTGTGACTGCAGCGGGATCAAAGCCAGGGCGGACGCCACCTCCGACTGAGGTACGACGGGCAGTGGGAAGCCACAGCTGGCCGGCGGGAGTGGTACTCACTGCGGTCAGCCCGGCGGGGATGCTCGGCAGGTGAGCACTCGCTGGGCGCTCCTCGCTCTCTTTGGCCGCGGTGAGGTGCGGTGCGGTGCGGTGCCGGAGTGGAGCAGGTCGGAGTGCGCTCTAGTCCCTGCTCCTGCTTCGCGGTATTTATCGCAGGCGTGACAAGCCACGTGACACTCTCCCCACGCGACTTTCTGCTCAATATTTAATTAGCCACCCCCTCGCCTTTTGCTTGCGTGATGGAGAGTTTCCGAGATGGTAACCCGTCGGAGTCCATAACATCTGGACCCAATTGAGTTCGAAATGACGCAATTTTGGGGATGTCGAGGTCTTGCCACCCAATCCAGAGAGGCCTGTTTTCTTCAGTCTGCAAATCTGACGCCCCCTCCCCTCTTCTTCTGAACAAGGTTCAGTGACACCTGAGATTACTCATCAAAACTGAGCGGAGTGACTCATGTCTCGGACTTCCAGAACTTTTCCTTTAGGAAAAGTTGTGCGTTTGAGAAGGGCTAAATCATTTCAGCGTTAAAACCTTGTCGTGAGAAATCACGCTAAGACAGCAGCAAACACGTTAGAGCAAGAGCAAGCGTTCTTTTCCCTTCCGTTTCTTCCTTCATGTGTCTTTAAAGGTTTGTGAGGCGTTGCATCTACGACTGGAATAGCCTCCCCCCATCATTCAGAATACTCTCATATTTCTCTAGCACTACAAAAAAGAGTTTCAGTCCAGTATTTCCGAGGATGGAAACAGATTTGTCTTTTCGTTTGGGGAAAAGAGACATTTAAAGCTGGTGTCGCATGTAGAACTTACTCCTCAGCCATTCAAGGACACCCTTTGTTCCCCAAAGCGTCTCCCTTGTCATATCCAGACGGGATCAGAAAATAATCGTGCCTCTCCCCTCCTTTTTTTCCACTAGAGGACTCAGGCTGCTGGATGCTTACCTTTTGTTACCACAGGGCCCGGGAGGTCGGTCAGAATCAGACATCATTATCAAACATGGTTTTACAGGTAACTTCTGTCCCAGCAGTATAACAGTTCTTCAACCTTCAATGGACTAAATAATGCAGTTGCTTGTTTGTTTTGGTTTTTTAGACTAGGTCTCATTATGTGACCTCAAACTGGTTATTCTCCTGCCTCAGCCTACCCAGTGCTGAAATTATAGGTGTGTGTCAGCACAGCTGGATTGATTTTGCCTTTTGAATAGAGCTGTTTTCTCATGGGAATTATATATTTTTTATGTTTTTAGTATAGTATGTAAAAGAAATTAGTGTTTGCAAGCCAAATCTATGTTTCAGCTCCAATATTTATTGTTTTATTTTTAACCTTGAATATAGAAGTTCAGGTGGATTTTATAATGTGAACATTCTATTTTTATTTTCAAAACTTTTAAAAGGAGAAATTGTGAACACAAATGTACAACCATTTACCTGCAACAATTTTGTGAATTTCATGTAGTCCCCAGTTCCTCTTCATCCAGAATATTTTAAGAAAGTTCTCACAAGTGAAAAAAAAAATAAGTGTTCCATCCCAAGGTAAGGATTTTCAAAACAAGGATATCAACTATTTTGTCTAAAATAATTCTGGTGTCAGAATTATTAAGCATTTAAGTGTTCTCTAAAAGTCCTCACTACCTCATACATTTACTGGTTAAAATCAGAATTATAATGAATCTCATACATATCCTATGTGAATCAGTCTGGGCAGAGACACATAAATACCACGAACTGGGTGACTCACAAACAACACATTTGCTGTTGTTGTTGCTGTTGTTTTAGGTTTTCCTCACAGCTGTGAAGACTGGCAATCTGAAGCCGGTGTCAGGGTGGCCCGATTCTCATGAGAGCCCTTCTTGGGACCCTCATGAAATACCATTCTGTCTCCTTGTTGAGTCTTACGTGGCAGGGTCAAGGAGGTCCATTGGATACATATTTGTGAGGGCTTCTCCCTCAATAGGCTCCTCCATCAATATCTAATTACCTATTTTTAAATGACATTACCTTGGGTGATAGATTTCAGCTTATGAAGGGGTTGGAGGGTTGGAGTGACAGGAACTCACTCTGTGTCTCTTATAGCTCTCTCTGACCTTATTGTTAGTAGTTTATTGATGAAGCAGTTCAGTAGCATGTACCACATTTTCTGTGTTAATAGAGAAGTTCTAGTGTTGAGTCACCAGTCATTGGAGGTTCTGGCTTTGAAAGAGAGGCATAGTTTTGTGGGGCTTCTGCTTAGTTCCTGGGAGAAGTTGCTATGCCAAGCAACCAGGCTCTTACTCAGGGTTGTGTTCTGGTTTTTGATGTGATCACTTCCTCTTGAATGTACCCCCATAGTTGTGATGGTATCTGCTTGGAGAGCTTAGCCAAAGTCCAGTCAATGATAATACTTTAAATCATTTCCCATTTTGTTCATGACATTTACTAAATGTTCCTTAGTAAGTCTATGTAAATTTCATAGACTTTCTGACACACTTTTTCCCTTGAACATAGTGGAACTGAGGATATTTGCATTAGTAACCACTGCATTCCCTAGAACATTGTCTTTAAAATATAAATTTTAATGAAATGCAAATGTTCCTAATGCATACTAAGTTCTTGAATACTAGAATGGTGAACGAAGTATTTAATGTTTCATATTTGCCAATTAATCATTTGTAGGAAACCATAAGGAGGGGCTGGAAAGATAACTCAGTAGTTAAAACCACTTGTTGCTTGTGCAAAAGATGAAGATTCAATTCTCAGCACCCACACTGTTCCTGACCACCTCCTGCAGGTCTAGTTCCAGGGGAACTGCTGCCCTCTTCTGTCCTCTGTGGGCACTGCATGATATGGGCCACACATAAATGTTTGTAAAACACCTAAACTAAAAAAAAAAATACATCTTAAAAAAGAAAACTGAAGAGATGCTATTGTCCATTTTTATGTGACTGAACATAAGCCACATTTAATTTTTTAATACTGTTTACAGTTTTAAAGGGAAAAAGTCATCAGATAACCTTCATAAAGTTACAAAAATGAAAAATCAGGCAGTGTAGCAAAGTAAAATAGTTTGCTTTAAGAAATTATTCCCAGAGGCTGGAGAGGTGGAGGAGGGAACGGGAGGAGAGGAGGGAGGAGAAACTGTGGTCGGGATATAAAATTAAATACATTAATTAAATTTAAAAATGAGGATATTAGCGTTCCTAAATGCCTTCCCAGTCCCCCTGGCTCCCCACTCAGTTATGTATGTGATGCTGTGTTCTGTTACTTGACATCACTAACGCCTTTAGTGCTCGCCATCAGTTTTCATAGCAGATTTTCATTAGTTGACTGATATTCACTCTTTGTTTAAATGAAGTCACAGTTCCCCAGCAAACCTTTTAGCCTAACTTCGCAATTCTCCAGTTGATTTTTAATCATCTCTCTCTGCTCAGTGCCATTGTTAAGCAAGTTTTCCTTCAGTAAGAAGTGAAAGTCTACCAGTCACTTCTGTGTCAAGTGACAGCCTCATCAGTTCTAATGTTTTTAGACTGAATTTCATTTTCCACAGAGCTGTGTAGACATTCCTCTGCTGCCTTGTGTGTTGGTCATTATGAGGCATTCTAGGCTAGCATAGTGCTTTCCCCCAAATCTGCCATGGCTAGCTTTTCTGATTGAATAGCTGAAGAGTCCTTTTCCTCTGGCATTCAGTAGTGTGCATGGGACCTGTCATTTGTTCATCGCAACATAGCTCCCATTTTCCTGAAGTAGTCCAACTATTGTTTGTTTTGATTTGGGTTAACTATTTATCTATTTTTTCTTTTCTCGTTTTAGGGAAATTTTTATTGTGCAATGGCCTCAAATCTATCTTGAAACAGAAAGTCCACTTTAAGAATATAGCAGCATTTTTGGTCAAAATATAAATACTAGTTTACTATAAGTGATACCCATTGTGTAGAGTCTCTTTCAAAATGATAGTTTTAAGCCTTTGCATCTGTATTTTCTTCATTTAGCTCGGTGTTTTTCCTGTGTGTGTCAGTAATTCACTTTTCTTTACTCTGGATTTGGATGCTTCTTATTTACTTATTTTCAAAACAATGTTTCACCACCCCCAACTCCTGATAAACAGTAATTCCTGTTTACATCTCATTTAGCTGTTCTATTATTTTATTTGAAATGCCCTTGCTCTCTTTAATTCATGAAAATATTAAGATGCTTTTAATACCAAGTTATTGGTGGGAGAATTTTCTTCTGTCTTCTGATTTTTATTTTCTTCTAGTTCAGGGGCAAAATAAACAGATATGAGTTTTAAGCATACCACATTTTAATACTGTCTCAGTGACTACTGGCATTTGATCTTGGGTTGGTGCACTTTCTACATCAAGTTTTCGGTCTGTTCAGAAGAAGCACAAATACACTTTAACCGGAAAGGCCTGCCATGTTGCACAAGCATGATGAAGCCCATAGAAAACCTAGAGTGATGCGTGTGCTTGCATGTATGCAAAAGTTGTCTTATTAATATTATTTATTGTCATTATTATTATTATTATTTTTGGGTTTTTGAGACAGGATTTCTCTGTAGCTTTGGAGCCTTTCCTGGAACTACCCCTTGTAGACCAGGCTGGCCTCAAACTCAAAGAGATTCACCTGCCTCTGCCTTCCAAGTTCTGGGATTAAAGGCATGCACCATCATCTCCCAGTGCAATGGTTGATTTTAAACATGAACTTGTCTAGGCTGGGTTGGCCACTGTTTGTTCCAACCGCAGTCTGCAAGTTTGTTTAGATGTGATCAATATCCTAATCAGTTGGCTTTAATATTCATTACTCTCCATGTTATGACTGGGTTTGTCTGTTTAGATGAAGACATTAAGAGAAAAGGACTGAATTCCCTGGGAGGAGGGGGTGTAAGGAATTCGGCCTCTGGGCAGCCACTAGACCTCCGGGTACTCCAAATACTAAACTCTTGCCAGAGTTCCCAGACTGTCTTTCAGGCTCTGTGTTTGTCACCCCTTATAATTGTTGCACCCAGTTTCCTTCTTTTTTCTTTTTTAGTATTTACTTTACTTTTAGTTAGCGCAATGATTACACTCATGTATAGTGTGCCGTTCTGCTTTATGCATACCTGTGTAGTCCTCAAACCAAGACAGCTGTCACGACCATTATTTCAGGCATTGCTTCTTTGTTGTGAAACGTTTGGAATCTTCTCAGCTACTTTGAAACATTCAGGGTGTAGAGATGTGCTGTAATCATTCTTCTGTGTAATAGAACACCAGGATTTATGTCTTCCTTGTGTGAGTGTGCATGTGTGCGTGTACAGGTGTCTGTGTCCATGGATGTACTTATGTTATGAAGGCCAGAAGAGACCATGGATTATCTTTTCCTGTTGTTCTCCTCTTTATTTCTTTTGAGACAGGGTCTCTCACTGAACTTCGTACTCAACATCTCAACCATGGTTCCAGGACCTTCCTATCTCTACACTCAACATTCCGTTACCGACATAAGTGGGTGCTGGAGGTGCAAACTCAGGTCTTTTTATCAGCTGATCCCAATACCCATTCCCTTAAAAACAGTAACTTTGCACCTATTGACTGACGTCCACCTATTTCCTGGGTCTTCCTGTCTCTGGACTCTGATAGCCATTACTCTGTTTTCTGTTCTATGCTATCAACATCTTTAGATTCAGCATATGAGTGAGACTATGCAGTGCAGTGTATTTCTGCATTTGGATTATCATTATGTTCTCTAGGTCTATCAATGCTGTTACAAACGATAGGAAGTAACCCTGTGGACCAGTCTGACATTGTGTACATACACACTTTACTTATACTGTCATCTGTCACAGAACACTTAGGTTGGCTCTGTTGTGGTTATCATAACTATCTCTGCAATAAACATGAGAGTGCAGATGTCCCTTTGATACCTTGATTTCATTTCCTTTGCCTGTTTCCTGAATAGTGGGATTGCTGTTCTCACTTTGAAGAACCTCCATGCACTTTCCATGATGGGTGGGTACACTGTTATGTTTCCAGCACCAGTGTGCAATTGTTCTTTCCCTTCCAGATTCCTACCAGCACTAGTTAATTTTGCATTTTTGCTGACAGTCTTTCTTGTTGGAGGGAGGTGATACCTCATTGTGCTTTTGATTTGCATTTCTTTCATGATTAGTGATGCTGATCATTTCCCATGTATCTATAAGCTCTATGTGAACACTGTCAGTGCTGGAATAACGTACTGAAGTAACAGCACTATGATATAATCAAATGGTCTCTGTTCTTTTCGTTCCATCTCTGTGGTGTTAGGATAACTCTAGGCAGACAGAGTGGGAATGACTATTTAATTCAGTTCTTACAGTAGCTGAGGCTTTTGCATTCTTGGGATAGATATCCTATGTTCCAATCACTTTTTTTACCCTGAGGGGATGACAGTGGGAGGGGAGAGGTAGAATGAAGGCAATGTGAAGTCTGCACAAGCAGACTCTTCTGTCTTCAGAGTCCAGGCAGTCTCCATGGCCCTCTGGTTGGAGATCCCAGGCAGTCTCCTTCTCCATGGCCCTCTGGTTGGAGATCCCAGGCAGTCTCCTTCTCTATGGCCCTCTGGCTGGAGAGTCCAGGAAGTCTCCTACTCCATGACCCCCTGGTTGCAGAGTCTGTACCTTTCCTGCAGTAACAGGTTGGGTGTCTGTGCTGTCTGGGAGGCTGCCTCTGTTCTTAAGGAGTCAGCTAAAAAAAAAAAAAAGCACTCCAGTTAGTTTTCTTTTGGTGTCATCTGTCTCTCAGCCATTTGTGTCTATCACACCAAGAACGAAAGTTAACATCCTCCTCCCATTTTCTACTCTCTATGTAGAGCATCAATGTGATCCTCATGATTTTGTCAATATAGGCAGCGAGAGCTCTGTAGAGGCAGCCAGGGCTGGGCATCCCTCTTCTATTCCAGAATATTTGGGTTCAGTCATCGTATACCAGCTAATTTTGTTATTCATTCCTTATCTACATGTAATTTTCAAACAGTTGTTCCCATTCTGTTATTTGTCTTCTACTCTGTTGATAGTGCCATTTGATACTCAATTTAAATTTTTGTATTAAGTTTATTAAATTTGCATATTTTTCTTTTTTAAAGTATGCTTTGAAGTCATTGAAAGAATGCACATGTATTATGCTTTTGTCCTATGACTTCTGGGGTTGTATAGCTGTAGAACTCACATGAGGATTTTGATGCGCTTCGAGTTACTAATTATTTGTGGAATTAGGTAAAGTTTCAGGCTCCATTTTTTGAATGTAAATGCCCAGCTTTCCCAGTGTCATTGGTTGTAAACACTACCTTTCTCCACTAAATGATCCTGACATCTGTACTTGATCACATATACAAGGGGATGAATGCTTGTCTCTTCCAAGTGCATGTGTTGAAATCCTAATCCCCACAGGGTGATAAAATGAAGGCTCTGGGTGGGGTGATGGTGGTGGTGGTGGTGATTATATTCTGAGAGCAGAGTTACAGTTGATGGGATTATCATCCTTATGAAAGCAATCTTAGAAAGAAACCGTTGTCTTCCATGTTGTGAGATCAAAATGGGAAGATGGCCACCTACAAACTGAGGGGAGAGGACTCTTACTACAGAGCAGCAAACATTCTTTTACCCTGACTTTGTACTTCTTACAATCCAGGACTGTGAGAAACAAATTTCTATTGTTCATAAACTACTACTGGCATTTTGTTGCAGTAACCAAAATGGCTAAACAAACATGTCCTTGGGTTTTCTATTTTGTTTCATTGGTCTACATCTGTGAGTACTGCATTATTTTGGTGGCTTCTATCAGTACCTCGAGCAAGTGATTTTGAATTTAAGCTGTTTATTACCAGAATTCTTGGTGCTAGATCTTACGATTTGTGGCTAGAGCTGCTGTAGCCTCTAATGTGCTGAGTGTTTTTTTTAGCAAGTTTGGAATTCAGAAAGTGTGCCCCCCGTTTCTGTTTACTGTGCCAATGTGCTGTATTGCATTAGCCAGCTTTTGTATATGGAACCATCCTTGCATTCTAGGAATAACTCCCTCTTGATTGTGCTTTAAAATCCTTTTACTGGGTTGCTAAATTCAGATTGGTAGCATTTTTAAAGAAGCTTTGCATTGATGTTTATAAATAATTTAGGTTTTTAGTTTCACTTTTTGGAAATGTCTTTGACTTGCTTTGGTTTCAGGGCAATGATGGCCTCACAGGTTGAATGTGGAGTCGTTCCCCAGTCTTATTTATTTAGTGTGTAGAGCTAACAGGGATTATTTTATAAAGTAACTGATAGAGTAAGTTTTTCTTTTGTTTGGGAAATTTATTATTATTGATTTACCTCACTGTTGCTTATAGATTCATTCAGATGTTTCTATTCCTTTGTGATTTACTTAGTGGGTTCTATGATTCTCGGAATTTGTCCATCTCATTCATTCTGTCCAATATTTGTCCTATAATTATTGATGGTATTTTCTTATAATCTTTTCCATTACTTTAAATTTGGGAGCAATGTCTCTATTTTTAAATTTTATTTTAGCAATTTGAGTCTTCACTTTTTTCCTAGTTAACTCTAGTTAAGATTTTTCACTTTTGTTGAATATGTAAAAAATACATTGTTCTTATCAGTTTTTTTCCTCTTTTTCCTCTCTCTCTCTCTCTCTCTCTATTTTTCGAGACAGGGTTTCTCTGTGTAACAGCTCTGGCTGTCCTGGAACTCCCTTTGTAGACCAGGCTGGCCTTGAACTCACTGAGATTCGCCTCCCTCTGCCTCCCCAAGTGCATGTGCCACCACCTACTTAGTTTGTCTGTGTTCAAGTTCTTCTTATTTTTTTTTGGTGCTTGTATTTAACTTGTTTTTCTTTGCTTAATTCTGTCACTGAGTTGTGTTGTTGATTTAAGCTCCTTATTTCTTTTTTAATACCAAACATTGCTGTTCCATAAATTCTGGTATAATGTTTGGTTTTTCCAATTTCTCTATATATGTTCTAATTCCCTATGTGGTTCTTTTTTTTGATCTATTGACTATTTTATGGTGTGCTATTTGATCTGTATTTTCAGTTGCCTTATGCTTTGATTTCTAGCTTCATTCCATTGTGGTTGGAAGTGGTGGATTATATAACATTGCATTACTCTGGCTCCTATTTCCTTTCTTGTCTTATGTCCATTGCCCCACATACTACTACATTATTGTATGTTGGATAATGAAATCTCTATTATGTTAAAATAATAGTTGTATTCCTTAACTTCTGTCACTTTTAAAGAGAATTCTGAGTGAATATCTATATTTATATTGCTATATCCTCTTATATTAAACTTTTTATTGATATATAGTATTTTCATTTGCTGTTCATAATTTTTTGTATAAAGTCTATTTCATTTTATAAAAAACCACCTATTCTCTCTTTTGGTTGCCATCTGCATTAATATATGTTCAAGATCTTTCCTGTTCATATCCAAAAACGATTCTTTAAAATCTTTCCTGTCCATATTGCTACTAGGCTCTGAACTATTTTTTATTTCCCATAATATATTATACATCACTACAAAGGCAAAAGACTAGTTAACAGGGATTTATACTATTAGTGATAGACTAGATATTAAGTATATTTACTGAAAACCAGGTAATAAAGTGGTCATTTGAAAGGAAATGTTGAATCTCTGAGCATGATGTAATTACTAATGTAGCATTATTTAATGACACTGGTTTTTTTAAGAGTTTACATTTTGTGTTGCTTTGCTTACAGAGTACCTCAAGGTAAACTGTTTACCGTTCTTGGTATGGTCAATTCAGACATAATTATGCAAATGGGAAAAAGGACACAATATTCTGACCCTCCTGTTTTCTGCATATAACTTCAGAAGAATTTATTCAATAAACATTTGTTTAATGTTTTCTAATTGCCAGACATATAGGGTAAAAAGAATACAGAGATGAACAAGTCATAGATTTCTCCATCAGGGCTCAAGAAAGTCAGGGACACAGGAGATGTAATAAAGGGCGTTAACAGAGGGTGGACACTATATCATAGCAACGGAAAATAGATTTTTCCTAGTTGCAAGGGCTGGGGTCTCCATAGAGAAGGAGGAGTTATGCAATGGTAGAGAGGCCAGAATATCCTCTATCCACTGGAGGAGCAAGAAACAGGAATTAGGAACTCAGAGGGATGAAGTAGGGTGAAAACAGCAGATATCAATCCTTATGATTTATTGACGACTTACTCTAAACAAAGGATTGTTCTCAGGGAAAGGCAAAGCTCACAGCTTCTTTTCAATTTTTTTCCTCAATAAAGTACTTTATTAACTTGCAGTCACTGGCTGTTCAATCAAACATTAAGATTTGAGGGGGTCTCTTTGAACTGTGTCTATATAGAGAAGAAGAGAATTATTTAAAATATTCAGCAAATATGATCTCTTTCTATTGCTTCTGTGCACAATTAAGATGGACACATTGTATGTACTTCTCAGGAAACTGAAGATAATCTCTTTATTCAACATGACTCTGCAATCTTAAAATAACACATCAGACTAATAAGTGTACTGAAAATACTCCTAATCAGATACTGGTTTGGCTAAACTAGATCCTCGAGGGTCAAAAATCCAATTAAAATTACATACAACAGACCCAATTACCTTTGCAAGATGACAAATTTACAAAGTGTCCTAGAGAGAAGTTAAAAATTAGGAGTGTCATCATTTTGAACTGGACTGATGATTGGAAAGATCACAT
Organism: Ellobius talpinus; assembly: GCA_001685095.1. NCBI lineage: Eukaryota > Metazoa > Chordata > Mammalia > Rodentia > Cricetidae > Ellobius > Ellobius talpinus. Next base: position 33,481 of record LOJH01006360.1, read on the forward strand.
TTGCATTCATTGGCCACCTTAGAACATGGAAGAATGTTTTTCCAATGCAAGTGAAAAGCTCCACTGTCTTGTTAGGATTATCACTGCTGTGATGAAGCACAGGACCTGTGGTGAGGGAAGGGTTTATTTGGCCTATACTTCCATATTGCTGTTTATCATCAAAGGAAGTTATGACAGGAACTCAACCTGAGCTGATGCAGAGGCCATGGAGGGGTGATGTTTACTGGCTTGCACATCACGGCTTATTCACTCTGCTTTCTTATAGAACCTGGGACCACCAGACTAAGGATGGCACTATCTACAACAGGCTGGTCCCTCCCTCATTGATCACTAATTAAGAAGGTGCCCTACGACCAGACAGATCATTTTCTTAACTGAGGCTCCCTCCTTTCAGACAACTCTAGCTTATGTCAAGTTAACATAAAACTAGCCAGCCTATTCACTATAGGTATGATGTTCCTGAGCCATTAGCATTAGCATTAGTTTAATGGCTGATATAGAAAGCTGAAGAGATGGCTCAGTAGGTAAGAATATGGACAGCTCTGGCAGAGGATCTTCAGAACCCTTGTCAAGCAGCTCACAACTGTCTGTAGCTCCAGCTCCAGGGGGATCTGATACCTTTGATCTCTGAGGGCACTCCGCCAACAGTATTAAGATATTCAATACAATTGGCAAATGGTTACATCCTCTCTGATTACCTCAGTCCTTCAATAGCCCCTCCACTGAGGACCCACAACCACTGTGCTTCTGTCAATACCAGGATCTGAGCCTGCTTGTCTGATTTTTGTGTGGATGGCTTTTAACCACTCTGTTGTCTGTTCCTCTTTATTGCTGATGTGACGAATTGCTGGAGCTTGGAGCACGCATGCAGGTAGTGAAACAACTAACTAGTTTTATTTTCTAAATCCTAGTTTGGAGTGAAAAAGAGTCATTGTAAAACTCATTGGGTAAACTTTATTGATCTTATTGCCTATAAAAAATGGTGGGATGGAGGAAGGGTGGATATGGGAGCAGGGAAGCAGATATCTTAATTAAG
>LOJH01006361.1:9792-32562 GCA_001685095.1 Ellobius talpinus
TTTAATTAATACAGTTTCTGTGTGGTTATTTCGGGAGTCTGGGTAGCCGGGAAACAAACAAGTGGTCTTCCCAGCACACCTGCTCTTCTGGAGCACCTGTGCTTTGTCCTCAACATCCACATAGTAGTTTCCAGCCATCTGTAAATAGAAAGGAATCTAATCCATTTTTCTGGCTTCTCTGGGATACAAGTAGTGCACAGACATACCTGCAGGGAAAACACACACACATCATAAAAAGAAAAAATGATTAAACAACAACAAAAAGTTCTTAAAAAATAGTTAAACAGCGTGTCTCTAAAAAAGTTGTGTTTAGCTTAGAGTCCACAGCAATGTCTTGGAAAAACTCCACTAGCTCTTGACAAAGGTGATTTACTTTGATTTAATATATCTGCTTTCTTATTTTTAAAATAGCCCCAATGATAAGCTGCATATCACCACAGTACAGTCTGAAGATACAGGACCTACTGTTACTAAGAAGTAATGATAGAAGAAGTGAAATTCTTTCTAGGCATCAGTAACTCTCCAGTCCTTTCAACTGGCCAATAATTCTATCTTCTAAAGGCATAACTGGGGCACTCCTTAGAGTGCTGAGTAAGCACAACAAGCAGATTCTAGAGTACATAGTTTTCTACTCCAATCTTTGTTTTAGGAACATTTTCACTCCAAGCTTCCCCCCTACACAAGCCCCAGCTTACCGTCAGTAGAATCTTTTAAGTGAGTAGGAAAGTAAAGCATTACTTATTGTGTAAAAACTTACCCAAATAATTTGAGAAAAATAAAAGGAAGTATGTCATTTGGTATCCAGTAAGCAAATGAAAAGTAATACCGAATATTGTCATTTCCATAAAATCCTTGCAATGAGGGAGTCTTTAACATGCCTAGTGGTGGTAATCATGAGTTCTTGACTTGTGTGAACAGAAACAGCATCGCTAATGATGCACAAAATATTCGAGAGGTACATGTGTATATGGGTTCCAAGGAGCAGAAGAAAAGGACATCCAGACTCAACACCAGAGAAGGAAATTGGAAGTTTAAGGGAGCACGGAGTACTTTTTGAAAATCCATTTTGAAATTTATCAACTAATTTGGTATCTATTCTTGTTTCTTGATTCTTCATATCAAATTATGAATAACAATATCTTCAGCATCACTGGGCTTTAGAAGGCACCATCATAACTGACAAAATATAATTTAAATATTGAAGTGAGTGCAATTTTATAAAGAACACACACAGGATTTTATACTAAATAACGATCCATGTCACTATGTGTTGTTTTCTTATTTGTAAAGAGATAATTTGATTTACAAACAAATGACAGAATTTGAATAAAAGAATATCTGGCTATATTTTATTTAAAGAATTTCCTGTGAAAACTATGTGCAAATTATTTAGCAGCTAAACACCTTGATTGCACAGTAATTGAGGATTGGATGATTCTGTGACAAGCCAAGCAATTGGATGTAAGATATTTTTACATCCTAGCTGGTATGTATGTACACTTGATTTTAACCTATGAAAATAATGTGGATATTAATTCTTTGTTGTTTACAGTGTTCTCTCTAGTTACAAAATATTTTCTTGTGTAGTAACCCAAACTTTTGATCAATCTTATAGGAACTTTGTGTGTGTGTGTTTGTAACTAGCACAGAGATGCTGAATCACACATGTGCCTCTGCAAATTGAAATGTGTTGATTTTCAGTTTTTGGGTCTTCATTTTTCTGGTGGGGCAACTAAAGAAATTATCATGACAGTTGCCTGCCTAGGGTAAGTATAATGTAGAAAATGAGTGTGTTACTAAAGTGAATTTCAACGGAATTCATATTTATGTGTCTCCAAAACATACTTTAGAAGGCAGTTTGATGACTGTTAAAATTCAGTGTTCTAATCAGTATATAGAAGGCTTAAGACAATGAGAATCATAAACAACTGGATTTTCGTGTGATTGTGATGATTAAATAATGTTGGATAACTTTTGTTTTTAATTTGCTAAAAGCCCCTAGTGAGAAATATTTTTTATCCTCAAAAATTTGTGAATCCAGTATAATGTGATTTGATTGTACATGCTGAAAATTGAAATTAGCAGTTTTTCACGGAAATTTTGTTTCTCAGAGAACATCTATGAATAACTTGGGTCATTTATCTTATTCACAAACCTTACGTGTTTGAGCAAGCTGGTGCTCATCTTAATTTTCAAATTACAATAATGGAGTTGTTAGTAAATCTTAATGCTGGTTATTTATGTCATAATTAACTTGCAGTCTTTATTGACACATGGAGAAGTGGAGGTTTCTCTTCTTGCTAATAATTATATTGTTCTGGTTGTTAGAATTACTGTATCGCTGCTTGGTTCAAAGCTGGTTGGGGCAAGTTTCATGAAGCTGGATTTATTACCACTGACTCGTCTGAGGTCTACCACAATCTGCAAAGCTGTGGCAGAAACTCCTCACCTTGTGCTTTAGCGTGTTGGAGGGACGAGAACACAGACGGGTACAAGGGTTGGGAGTGCTTATTGGTGAAGGAGGAAGCGTGTTCAGTTGTTGCTCTGTACATTTAGAAACCCAGTCATGCATTAGGTTTCGATTTTCTCAGATGCAGAACACGGAATATGTTTCCTGAATTTAATGCTTATCAATTGCAAAAGAAAACAAGCCATTGTTTATTTTTTTAGCCAAAAAGAATAAAGACATTTTTGAACATGTTTCTTTCGGCATTATTTTTTCCAAAACCATTTGTCTAGTCTTCATTTTACTACAACAATATGCTAAGTATTGTGACTTTATCTGTCTCTTTCACCCCACATTTCTATCATTCCATCATTCCCTTTCAAAAGCTTTTCCTTTCCTTTTCTCCCCCCCCTCCAGCCTTCCACAAGGGACGGAAAGAATATTAGTTAGTCTTGGTTTTCCCCTCCACTTTATTCAGCAAAGCTACTGACGGGAACAACAGCGGTACTGTACCTGCTTTTGGTCTCCAGCAACAATGCCCAGCGTCCTGATAAGATTAGGTGCAATTTTAAAGGCAGCAGGGACAAAGCCCCCCTCCTCCTCACCCCACCTCTCTCCCCCTACTGTAATTCCACCACAGCTGGCAGTTACGGACTCCCAGGCCAGCACCGGACTGCCCAGTAAACGCCACCTCACAGGCCAGAAACACGATCTGCATCCGTTTCAGGCTTCGCAGACATGTTGTGCATAAAAAAGAAAGAATGGAAGAAAAAAAAGTAAAAAAGGAGAAAAAGAAAGGGTGGGGGAGAAGGCCATATTTGAAAGCAGACATAAGCGAACTTCATACACCCTGGGTTTCATAGCTTTAAGAGTGACTTGAATTTCAAATAGTCAACAAAAAGCTGAAAAAGAAAAACATGCTGACAACTTCGATCAGAATTCCTCTCTTTTGGGTTTTCATTTTGTCTTCTGGCCAGTGATTGTCGTTTTAAGGCTGAGGTATATTCCTCTGTAGAGTGAACCATGTTCTCAACTAGTGACCAGAAGCAGGAATACCCTATGTGATTCTGCCAGGTCTAGGAGAGCTGTCCCAATGCACAGTAAGCCCTTCAGTGTGGAACAATGTAACCAATTCTTGCACACATCTGTGCAGAGTACAGGTACAGCCTGCCTTTTCCTGCTCTTTAGGGAAAAGTTTGTATTTACATTTCTTTTTCTTCTGGTTTAAAAACACTACCGACAGTCTTTACGATCAGTAGTAGGGAAGCTTTTTGTTTCCTGTTCTTCCTACCTACCAGCTTATCTACCTACCTACTTACTATCTTTCTATTCATCTCAATCTATTATCTCTCATTTATCTACCTTTCTATCAATCCTCATTTTTGTAAACAGTAAACACTAGTTTCTGTATTTTGAAAGAGTGTTACCTTGATAGTAATGAAAATGTGTTTAATTATCCAGAAGCAACTCACTTTGCTCACATAACATCATACTAAAAGTTTATTTTATTTTATTTTATTTTAAGACCAACCTTTTAATTTACACCACAGAAACAGTTTTTAAGCTCAGGTGCCTATTTTGCAGGGTGGATGCAGTCTTAATTTATCTTCAGATGTACTCTTTTGTCTTCAGCTGTATTTTACAGGGGCATGCCCACATGCTGAAACAAAGTCAGACAGTGAAAGTGGATAAAGCAGCTTTGAGAGGCTTGTTAATCTCTGAACTTCTGATCCCGTAGCAGTAGGTGTTTTTGAGTAAATACAAGAGGACAAATCTCTACACTCACCAAGTTATGGAAATTAGTGGCATTTTGTAGATGGATCCTTCCCATAGCCTGGTCCACAGACTGCATGGGTATTCTGTTATCGCTCTTTTATTCTTTGGGTCATAAAACTTCAAAAAAGCTGAGAAAATGCCTTTAGAGTCCTAATTCGTATTGCTACGACACCTCCTATGGTTCTCTGGATAAGACAGACACTTAAGGAGAATTTCCACTTACTGTCATCTTCCTAGAGTAGCCTAACATTTCTGCATCACTAGGCAGCTCTCATTTAATGTATTGTTGTATTTAATATTAGGCATCATTTTACAATGAACTGCACAATTCTCCCCTTGAGAATAATGAACTATGCTGATTTTTCAATTGTCTTGCTGAGAATAAAAGGTTATCCTTTGTTCCTGCCTCCCTCCCTCCTTTCCTCTCTCTCTTTCCCTTCTGTTGCTTCTTTCTTCCTTGCTTATACTTTTTTGTTTTAAAATCTACCTACATGTCATCAATATCTTCTGTGCTCTTTTCATCCACGTATTCTTTGTCTTCTTCAGTCTATTCCTAGAAAAACATGGACGATTCCTCAGATGCTCTTGGTAAGGTGTTCTTGATATTTCTAAAGCCACGGCAGGCTTCTAAGGCACTTTTCCACCTTGTTTTTTTTCTCCCCATCTGTCTCTAGACACCACACACTCCCATACCTCAAATGCCACCCCTTGGCCTTCCATTTTTCTGCAGGATACAGAAACCTTCTTGGGCACTAAGTATTTGAAAAGTGGTACACATAAGATATTGAATATTCTTGAGAAGCTCAGCATTTGTTGATAAGGCACTGTTAAAAAAAGGTAATATTTCTTTTCATCATTCCATATTCAGTCCCCGATGAGAGCTCCAATGTCCTCCCTATCAGGAACTGGGAAATAAATGCAAGCTAAACAAACTGTTAGTATATGAAAGAATTTCTCATCTCAATTTTTAAGTTTCATCTTTTGCCTTGAATACGAGGAATAGTGTCAACTGTTGCTAATGAAGAGTACAATGGAGAGGAGATGCATGCTATATTGGGAGCATACAACACTCTTTATACTTGGAATATTTAAACATGAGCAAATGAACTAACTTAATATCCCCCCTATTTGTTTTGACTGGAGTTTATTCTAACTCAGAAGACTTCAATCCTTTTTTTCCATTTTTCTGTGACATTTACCATCCTGAACAGGTAATTTATGAAAGAAAATAATTAATGTAATGATTTGCATGCCAATACATACAGATTCTGGAACAATGAAATTTAGATATAGGTTGAAAAACTGACACTATTTCTTTTACTGATATGTCCTTGTGAAAAATCAGAGGTGACTATCTGGTTCAGAAAAATAATACTTAAAGATGATCCTGACTTTTCCCTCAGTTTATTGCTGTGCACATTATTAATCCTTAATCTTTGCTTTTTACTGCACTATCACAGGGCATCCATAAACAAAATGAACAAAATTAAGGACAAAACAGATTAAATTTATTTTTAATATTTGACACCTGCCTTCAATATTTTTAGTCAAGTATTTTCATGTCCTCACACAGTGAGGTCATACTATAGATAGCACTTTTTAACATCTGGAGAACACATATCGTGTTCATTTAAAACAACTCTTGATTGGTAAATGTGTCTCTCTCTTGAGGGTCTGAGTCATGTGACGATACGTGCTATTCTTTCTTCTCCCCATCTCCCTCCTTACATCACACAGACTGAACTGGGAACTCCTGTTTTTTTTATCTGAATCTTCCTGAATTCTGATATTATAGCAAAATTCTACACAGGAAAGTTTGTTTTATGCAGAAAACCCTATTAAAATAGATCATATATATCTGAAAAAAAACCACCTGAAAATTCTGTGTATAGGTTTATATTCCTAAAACAACTCACCATGTACCCGAAAAAATTCCAAAATACAAGATGCTCTGAACTTTGTGATGATGAAGGATCCTCAGTCTGTGCTAATGTCTTCTCTGTAGCTCTTCAGTCCTTAGCTTCCATGACTTTATCTTGCCCTGTCTGAATGGAACGTCTTTCCCTCCTTTATCACTCTGACTGGAGACCACCTTCCCCTAGTGAGGCTCAATTGCTAGGCTCCTTGCTCGGCAGAATTACAAGTTCAGCTTTTTCCTCTGCATTCCTCTCATGCCTTTTATGCGCCTTTTATGCACCTTTTTTTGAATGAAATGTACCACCCCGTACAGAATGGGATCAGCCTGGCTCAGACACCAAACTCTACCAGGCAAGTGGCATTTATAGTCAAACCTCCTGTGTGTCTACATTGTGTGCTCTAGACAAAGGAGCCTCTAGATGGCACGGGGTGTTTGGGGAACTCTATTTTTTCATGGAGGCAAACTTTCCTGAAGCAGCTGCCTGGTTAAATTCCATAATTAGCATCGACCCCAGAGCTATGTGAGAAAGGACATGAACCCAGATAATAACTGGGATTTCTGCAAAAGCAATCCTGATTGAATGACTGTGGATTCTTCCAAAGGGACTCAGTTAAAGTAAGTGATCATGATTTCCTAAGAGAATACACTTTGTAGTTGACAGAGTTTGATTGAATAAAAAGGCAGAGATGGAAAAATGATTGTGGTTATACCAAGAAACTGTCTGAGTAGCCTGTGCATCTTTGCTCATCTGGGGACAGAAATTATTTTGTTAATAGGAAAGCTTGAGCCCCTACAAACTCAGAAGCTTGGCTCTGGAAGCTACCATGACAGAAGAAATAATGCTCAGTGAGGGAAGGGCACAAATGGGAGGCAGTGTACACCCTGTGGGATCCCTCTGCAGCTTCCTCTGGCCACTAGTAGCTCTGAGAGCAAGAAGCTAGGGTAGGGATGTCTTGGCGTGGAGTTTTGTTGAGGTCCAGAAAGATAGAGCAAGTGAGAAAGCAGGCAGAGGGAGGCCTTACTGATCTCCCAGAGTCAGATTGTCCATTATGTGTATGGGGAAAGGCGTGTTCTGTATGCATTTTGGGAAAGGTGTGTTCTACATGCATTGGGGGAAAGGCATGTATTGCATGCATTGGGGGAAAGACATGTTCTGCATGCATTGGGGGAAAGGCGTGGTCTGCATGCATTGGGGGAAAGGCATGTTCTGCATGCAGTTGATAAGCTTACTTACTACTATGATCCTGAATCCTTTTTGGGGGGGAGGGGGAAAATAATCATGAAACTAACCTTGATAAGTAACGTTGTAAACTTCTGTTATTTGAGATTATAATACAATTATATTATTTCTCCCTTCCCTATCCCCCTCCAAAGACTTCCTCCTTGTTCTCTTTCAATTTTGTGGCATCTTCTTTCATTGGTTACTTTGAGTGGACTCTTATTAAATGTTTTGTAGTTCTAATTGTGATTTTTGAGCCTACGCTTAGTGCTTGTGAGAGAAGGAAAATTGATAAAAGAGAGTTTTCACTTTCAATATAGACTCAAACATGGCAGATATTTGCTGAAGACTCAGTCTTTCAGTCTGAGCTGTAAAGTATTGTGTTTCTCTACTGTTGATCAGAAACTTCATCCTGGCTGCTCATCCCAGAACCAAGAGGCTAGGAGAAACACATGCTGGCCATAGGTGGGGACAGCGTCAGTTGTCTAAACAACATGACCGAGACTTGCTGAGCGCAAAAGCGTTTGCGCAGTCAACACCCTCAACGGAGTTTTGTCCATTTCCCACACAGGTTTTTACTTTACAAATCTCACACCTAATACCTGACGTGATGGTGCACATCTTTAACTTCAGCACTTGGAAGACAGAGGCAGGCACATCTCTGTGAGGTTGAGGCTAGTCTGGTCTACATAGTTCCATGATAGCCAGAGTTACCTAGGGAGACCCTGCCTCAAACAAACAAACAAACAAAATGCCTATGCTTGATATGTTGTACAGTATATATTGTCTCTATATAGAGAAACAATACTTAGAAAAATAATAAGATTCACTTTTTTCCCCTAAAACTCTGTTTAACCCCTGGAGATGACTTGATCATAGAAGTAACTAAAATATATAACATATTATATATAACATATTCATAAAACAGCAGATATTTCATTTTATAACAATTTCAGAAGCCCAGAATAATTAACTGAATTTTATAGGTGACAAAAAGGGCTAAAATATTAAATAACTTTTCTTATTTGACTAAGATAGAACAAAAAAATCAGTAGGCAGAAAAAAGGCATATAGAAAGTGTTCTAATTTTGGGAAAAACATGATACTCCTAGTCATTTGGAGGAGATACCTGTCAAATGGACAGTAAGGCCTCTGTCTCCAAAGACTTTATATTTAACTGTGAGTAAAGAAAATTGTACATGTAAAAGGCATAAATCATATGTAAAAGTGTAAAATAATACAGTACATGTTATAGGCACTGACTCTGAGGTCATGGATATGGAGTAACAGTATAACCCTGTGGTTAATGCTATTAATACTGGGGATATTGCTTGCTCACTGCATCACAGAGGTGTTGGGTGACTGCTCTCAGTGACTAGAAGTTCCCTATAGTATAGTAGCCAGTGGCTGGGCAGAGAAAAGTGGGTATCTTTGAGCAGCAGACAGTTTCAAAGAGAAGCAGTACACATCAGAAAGCCCAATTTTATTATTAGTGAAATTAAAAATGCCATTGCAGTTTTCTATTGATTAGGGATTCCATTTCTCACAAAAACATCTAGATAAATCTTTGCCAAAGTGTTAAATAAGTGTCTCAGATTTTGAGACAGAAACTTGGAGGTTTTGAGCCACTATAGGAAAACGGGAAGCCTTTTGCTACATTGTCTTCCTTCCTCCAGTGGGTGTTTGATACAAATTGTGCAGCAGTTTGTCTTGCTTTCCAGGGAAGCAGGGAGGAAAGGGGGAATGCAATCCCTCACCCCTTCGCAATGCAAAGCGATACTTTCTGAAGTCAGGTTTTATTTTACAGGAGACCCACAGTATACATTCCCACAGGTGTAACAGTGACCTACACAGAAAGGTTGGGATACATGTAGATATTAATGAGGCACTGTAGTTTTTTCAAGAGTTACCTTCACCCTTCAAGTCCCAGGGTAGAAACCACTTGCATGGGCAGTGATGAGTTTTAAATTCAGGCCTTGTCTAGGTTGTTTTTTTCCCCATGCCAATAGTCTGTGTGTACATTTATTGCAGTCTGGATAACTTACAGAAGGGACAATTTAAAACATTTCCAATTGAGCCTTACCCCCAAAACCCCATGCCCCTAACCAATTCCACTACAAAATGAGTGTCTACACACCTTAGCTGAAAACAGTGTAGGTAATATTCATGAAAGTTATAAATAACTCATTTGTTTTGCTTTCTCTCAGTTCTCTCGCAAAATGCAAGCTCTAACGGGGCATATCTTTGTTGGTTATCTGTGATGTTTCACTCTCAACACCTAATTACAAGTGGTGTCTAGAACCTCTATTCTGCACTAAATATTAAGAAACCTGTCCCTTTGGATGATACTAATATTAGGTTGTTGTTCTTGTACTTTTCCTGGGTCTTATCTGATTAGCCCAAGGTAAGGATTTCTGCAAATAAAATAAGAAGTTCAATAAAAAACATGTAAAAACACAAATTGCTTAGATCCTATGAGCACCTGGAATTATAACCTCAGAGATAAATTGTGGGGGGGGTGGAGAAAGGATGGCTCAGATGTTAAGAATACTTGCGGCTCTTCCATAGGATTTGAATTTTGATCCTGAGTGGTGAGCCAGAAGGCTCATAACTCCCTGTATCTCCAGGTCGGGGAGATTTGATTCTTCCTTCAAGTTTCCAGAGATGCCTGCATACATGTAGCACACACACTCACAGACACATAAATAAAAAATAATTTTTTGAAAAGCGAAATTATATGTTTTTTTAACAAGATCTCTTACTCAGTATTCTTCACATTTATGAAATTTTAATATTGGTAGTGAACATTGCTTTTTGAATGATAGTAGCATACTATGGTATTTACTGCTGCTTGAGGCTGTGAATCAAGTTTTGTTTTGGTGGGAGCTTCACCCCAGCCCCTGGCATCCATATACCCAAAGAGTCCAGAATGTTTTGGTGGAAGTTCCACTTCAAGCCTCCTCCCCACTCTCTCCAAACCCTGCCACATCTCAGAAAGCCTGCCAAATGATGACCCCTCCCCCAGAGATGCTCAAGACGACTCCCACAAGTTATTTAAAATGCCCCCAGAAAACAGACATGTGGTCTTTCTTCCCCATCTTCTCTCTTGGAGTCTGGAAGATCATCTGGGAGTATTTTATCCATTAAACCTGGGCTTTTTCTAATTCAGTCTGATTTGGTCTGATTGGGATTGATGCATTAGCCAAGAAAGAGGCTTATGGGGTGCAGAAAATTTTCAGCTTCATCTTTAAAATTTGCTAGCTACCATTGTAACTGGAAGTTGTCAAGTGACCTCAATTTCACCTTTCCATTTAATGCGCTTCTTGTGGCATTATACAGGACACTTAATTTCTTGTTATCTCAGTTCTTTATGTGCCCAACAGCATCAATGAAATTCTTCAAGATTTAGCTGGGCATATCGGAATATGCCTGTAATCTGTATACTCTGAAGGCTGAGACAGGAGGATCAACAGCTTGAGGCCTGCCTTGCCACATAGTAAGACCTTGTGTAAAAGAAAAGGAAGGCAATTTATTAATATACCAACATTATAATGTTTACTTATTATATATGATATACTGATATTTGTTATTATCACATTATACAACATGTTGATACTGTAACTCCTCAGTGCTTATTTAAAAGTAAAATCATAGGCTAGCCCTGATGAGGTTCCAAGATGCCAAATGGTATGTTGAAATATAGAATTTGAATTGGAGAGGAGAGCTAAAATCCTGGCTCTTATCCTTACTAATGTGAAGTCCTGGAGAAACTTAATTACTGACAAGGAACCCTAAATTTCCTATACCTGAAGCAAGACTGCTAATGTCTGTAGAACTGCTGTTAAAGCAGAGTCAGGAAATTCAGTGTTGGCAAAATCTGCATTGATTATGTACAGGACATTGTTTTGGTAAGCTGATTAGCCTGCAAAAAACAATAGTTATTAATCTGATAGTCTTTTCATTGCTTTAACACATATGATATCAAGATAGCATTAACACATTTTTCTTCTTTTTCAGAACACCCAATTAATAAAGAAATCAGCTACAGTCACTGCTTTTTTTAACTTTGAAGAGGTTCATTTCCTAAGCTTCATTTCAACTAATAAAACTAATAAAAATCAATTAAGATTAGACACACATCATGTATTGTTTTGATGCATGTGCAGATTTTACAGCAACAATCAAGTTGAATATCAATCTCTTTAAACATTTGTCATTTACTTGCAGTGAAAACTATTGGAATTGCTTTTAAATTCTCTAAGAAAGAATGATTTTAGAGCAAAAGTATTGCACTTTAGCTATATTTCAGAGTAAGTACAATATCGCATGTGGTGTCTCCTGGCGACCAGTGAAACACCATTGGTTTTTCCATGGAATGTGTTTCTTAGTCTCTAAGATTTTTCAGAGTGAAAATCTTTAAGTATTTATATTTTATAAAAGTGAATCAAGTCGTGAATTTGTTTAAAATATTTGGCTGTTATTGTTTAGAATAATTAGATGATTATATTTGTTTTACTAAACTTTAGAAGTTTTTTGTCTAAAATTACAGTTTTAAAAGTATAAATTGTTATATTTTCTTGTCATTAGGTTTTAGAGGAAGTGTGGTACATTTCTTTTTGGTAGTAGAAACAATTTACAATTGTCATATTGATGTAGAGTAGTTCTCCCCTCCTTCTCCTTATCCCCCTCCTCCCCCTTTTCATCTCTGAGGTGTGAAGACTCAAACCCAAGGGGCTTTGAGCATGTTTGGCACACATTCATTCTACATTCGAGCTGTTTCTCCAGTGTCTAGAATATTTAAATATTTTCCTTGCTTTGGAGGACTTCTGTTCTAGTCGTCTGCTTTGCAGTCTGAAATGGTGAGTCATACTCACAACTATGACTGTGTTTTTGTCAATATAACAGAAGTCATACATCTTCAGGGGCATTAGAATGAGGGTCTTGGCAGATTCTATTTACTTTCAACTATATGTAATTTATTTTGTCTTTAAAGAAGCTAACTGAAGTTCTATGCTAGGTTTTACTAGATACAAAACAAATACTTGGTAGAGCTGAGTGAACCTTTAGAAAAACAATTCAGCTATAAAAGTGAATGCCAGTGCGTATTCTAGCTAACATTAATATTGGTTATTATAAGAGAACTTTTTTTGTTTGTGATATAAACAAAAGGGACTTACCAGTCAATGAAGATACCAAATACAAACTTTGTTATGAGACAGAACAGTTATAAAATTTATTTCAGAGTAATGGTAAGATTTTCAGGTTAAAGATGAAAGGACTTCCCTTCAGTTGGTGACAAACAATATATTGTCAAAGATGCTCACTGAAAATCATTTACTTAGATTCAAGATCAATTATTCCCGATAACAATGGAGAACTTACATTTACAATTTATTGTTTACATTGTTGGCATAATATTTGTGCATATTTATGAGGTGGGGCTGATACTTTGATTCATTAGATACTTGATCAACCAGTAATTACTGAATTTATCATCTCAAAATTTTATTGTTTCTTGATGTGCGTGTATTCAAATTCCCTTCTATTGCTGAGATAAGAAGTGAACTACTGCTAATTGACTTCCCCGCTGTGCCACATAACATGAGAACTTATCAACAATAACCCTGCCCCTGGCATTACTCTGTAAGGTTCTTTTGAGAAAGAGCCTTAAGAAACTTGCTTGCTGATGCTCTTCTGCTGCCATGCTGTCCCACAGCTATTCTTTTAGTAGAGGTCAGTATTTTTCCAGGGAGAGAGCATGCCTCCAGAGAAGATCATGCTGTCCTGAAAGAATGCTGCGGTTAAATGCTTGTCCATATTTTTAAAAGAAGAGAAATTAATTATCTCGTTTATCAGATTCGGAACAAAGAGGAGATGTCTCAGAGCTCACAGTGGAAACACCTGTGGGGGTATGGCTTTCTCTTTCCTCCTGGGCAAGCCAAGAGCCGATTTGCTGTAACCCACATGTACAATACTGCACAGGGAATGATAGCGGGCCTGAGAACTGGAACGAGCTGCTGGGTTTCTGTTGTCTTCATTCCTTTCCTTCATCAGTATTATACTTTGGGTAGATTTTCTGGAAAGCAAAGTTTTCCATGGGATAGACGTTTAGATTTCTTTTAGTGACTATGAATGAGATTAGGTAATATGGTAGAATACTGAGATGCTGGGTAATTTTCACTGATGAAAAGAGATAACTTTCCTAGCTCCCACCACCCCTTGTCTGTGTTGGGTATGTGTGTACACAGGTATGTGTGCCCATGTATAAATGGTTGGAGGTCAGAGATTGACATCAGGGGTCTTCTTTTGTCCCTATCTTTTAAACTACTTGATTTAATATTTATTTTAAAAATGTTTTATTTATTCTTTGATAGTTTCACACACACACCCCACCCCCATATATATATATATATATAATACATTTTGGTTATATTTGCTTCTTCTTTACCCTTTCTTACCTCCTTGTGAGGTTGGGGTTGTTATTTTGACAGAATCTTGAGTTATCTGAGAAATGGGCCTCCAGGAATGCTTGTCGGGGATTCTATTGCTTATATTAATTGGATTAGGAGGACCCATCCACTGTAGGCAGCACCATCACCTGGCTCGGAACAGACAGAACTGAGAAAGTGAAAAGGGTTGTAGCATGTATTCATCACTATGCTGAAGGTGGATAGAGAGATGAATAGTGGCTCAAAGCGAAGCTCCTCCTATTTCCTCTGTTGTGGTTGACTGTACTTTCAATAGTGACTTGAAGCTCCTCCTATTTTCTCTGTCGTGATTGACTGTACTTTGAACATTCTGAATGAAAACATTTTTTTAATTCCTTAAGTTATTTTGCTGCAGCAAAATCAATTTTATCATAACAATGGAGTATTTTATCCCACCAAACACCTTCTTATTAATGTCGCCCCCCTGTTTTCATGACCCTTTCCCCTCTCTCTCCTCTCTTTCTCCCTCATTCCTTTTCTTTTTCTTTTCTCTTGTGGCACACTGAGTTTAATTAGGGTTGCTTGCACAAACATGGCCGGAGGGTTATTTTCTGCAGCATAGCCAACTTACAGGTGCCTACACACAAAGAAAATGACTTCCCTTTTCCAGCAGCTATTACCCATCAACTGTCAATAGCTCCTCAAGGAGAGGTGGGTTCCACTTTAGTATCTTGAAATGTGGCCTCTCACTTAGCCAGAAGCTCACGGTTTTCAGAAAAATGGCTGGCCACTGAGCCTCTATGCCTACTTCTTCCCTACAGAGCTTGAGGTATCACTCAGCTTCTCTTGTGGGCCCTGGAGTTCCAAATTCAGAGCCTCAGCCTTGTGCAAGCAGCGTGATAGCCACCGAGCCATCTCCACAGCTTCAAGGGCAAGCTTCCTAAAGCCTCCTGTAGGAGGCAACTGATGCACTCATGATTTGGCTATGAATTATTAATACTTCCCACCAGAGTTAGATTTAAATAGCAAAGAGAATATCTATGTTAAACTAAAGTTCAAATTGAGAGCAATTAATAGCAGTCATATCAACATTTTTTAAATTAAAAAATGAACATTTAAATGAATATACTATTGTATAAAATTGACTGATACAGAAGAATGAATGATGCTCTTGTGCCTTCTTAGTAATTTTAATTGAGTTTTAAACTACTTTAATTAGTTAATGAGGGGAGATGAGGGTAACACTGTCATGTTTTAGCTCTCTAGCATTAACATAGTAAATTTTCAATATACTCTCTATTACAAATAATTATCTTTCAAAAATGTATTTCCCTAATTTCTTAGTTTTAATTTATTGATCATCAAAATTAAGTACTTTAAAAACAAAAACTTTAAAGCCGAGTGGTGGCACATGGCTTTAATCCCAGCACTCAGCTAATAGACGCCTGAGTTCAAGGCCAGTCTGGTCTACAAAGTGAGTGTCAGGATAGCCAGGACTATACAGGGAAACCCTGTCAGGAAGAACAACACCACCCCTCCCCCCCAAAAGTCCTTTAAATCTTTATTGTTTCAAAATGGACCCAGTCAGCAGGTTGTATTCATAAGTTGATTCATTTACATGCATGTGTAGCAACAATGGTTAAAGATGAGGCCATAAGTGGGGGCTGGGTAAGACTTGGGAGGGATGGGAGGGAGAGGAGAAGTAATGTGATTATATTTTTAATTAAATAATAATTGTGAAATAAAAATTACAAGAAATAAGCAGCTATGTAAATACATGCCATTCATGTTGGAGGGGTCAAGCTCCCACACTTTAAGTCAGGCAGTAGGGGTAGGCACCCGTCATTCACATCAGTGAATCGCATCAGTGATTGGGGTTTTCCACTTCAATTTTCAGAAACTAGAGAAGTAATAATTGAGTAACACTGTTAGGTGTACACAAAACGAAATATAGAAAAGTAGCTAAAACCTAAACTGCTAATGTTCTAACCCATGCATGTTGCATGCCCTTTACTAAGTATCTAGATATATGAAGCATTCATCATTTCTTTTACATGAGTACGAATAATAGTTTCTATGGACTGTCTGACTCTTTCACAGGGGCTAATTGAGACACAAGCAGTAATTAAATTAAAGCTTTTTGTTTTGAGGTGCTACTAAATATCTTTTATTTGAGTATCACTTCCAAACACAAAATGGGCAACTCCGCTGGAAATGGTAGAGCCAAGAACAGTTAAGACTAATATCTAATTTCAGTGAATTAAGACCATATACTTTAGTTTAATAAATATTTTTACCTTAACTTTACTGTTGCCTAAAAAAATAAATTACGTATCTTCCCCCAAGGCACCACACTCACTCTTTATGGATATAACCTTGCCTCTACTGATAAACCAGTCTTCTGAGCAAGTGATACTTGCACTGTGACAGTTTTAAGAGTGAAAGTGCCCAGAGAAATGAACAGGGCCGATAGTACTAAGTTACAGGTTTAAAAGTGACACCTTTGTCCTCTGATACCATTTCCCAACAAAGGTTATCGTTGAAACTCCTTCCATCCCAAAGAATTGTGTTTCTCCGTCCAGCTAAAGCAACTGACAGCACAGTGTGAGTTGACATGCAGCTCCAGTTTCTCTCCTCCTCCGACCTTGTCGCCCCCTCCCCCATTTGGAGTTCTCTTAAAAGATTTCAGTTATCTGTCATCAGGCTCCAGTTTAGATTCCCAGGGCCAAAGCAGCTTGGAATGTGTTGGTGAGGAGGACACTCCAGACAGGACAATGCACTTGTATGCAAGGCGAGCATGGGGAGGAAACCTAAGAGCTGGTTGCACCGCTGCTTCGGGGGCTGGAAGCCAAGGAGAGTGGAGCCCGTGGGGATGGACATTCGTGCTGAAAGGGTGTACTTCAACCTTTCAGTTTGTACACAAGTCACAGAGCAACGGCATTATCTGCCAATTGGCCTTCTTGTACCTCATTTCCAACCCACAAGTAGGAGCGATGTTGAGCATCTCCTCGCTGGAAGAGCAGTTCACTCCGCATGATGACTCTACTTAGCACGTTCAGTTGAAGTGCTGGTGTCTAAGTGCTGATCTGCTCTATAGTCGTTACTACCTACCATCCAATTAAGAAGTCCAGATATGAGTTCTAGGAGATAAACAAAAACCGACTGCTGTGGTGGCTATAGGCTATGTCCATCTGTCGAGACTCATCTAACACTTTAAATGGGCAATTTTATTGTAAGCAAATTATGCCTTCATAGAACGGATTTAAAAAGGGATCACGAAGTGTAAAGAACTGCTAGATAAGAAATCTGCTGTTGTCAGGGGCAAGCTAATTGTGGCTATGGCTGCAGGAGTAAACTTTTGTGTGTAGAAAGTATGAGCATCATTTCTAGTAACCATCAATACCATCCCACAACCAGTTTATTTTACTGTGATTGTATGAAGAAGCACCCCTTGTTTTCGTTATTCATTATTCTCTCTCAAGCAGAGCATATAGTGAGTGCCCAATTAGCAGACTAATTGATGTCTGAGATTGTAATCTTTAGAGCATAAAGTGCTTAAATATGAAGAGAAGGAAATGAATATTAAGAATGGCTGTTTAGTCTACCCCTGCCAAGGGACTTTGGAGGTGTTTTGCTATCATGCAGTGTTTCTTCCTCCATCTACTGGAGCAAGCTCGGTACTTGATGTTAGAATATATGGTCATGATCTCAAATCACATTCTAAGATCATTATAACGTAGTTCATTTTTATCCTACAGGCAAAAACGAGGACTTCTTATTTATTTCAGGAATATGAAACTTACTACAATCTGATGAATAACTGTTCTCTGCAGCAGGGAATGAAAAATCAACAAGGCCTGAATGCTTCAGTATTGGGTCATTTACTTAGGCAGGGATGAGAATGGTAAGGCTTTTGTTCCCTGTCCGTGGATGCAAAGCTCTGTGCTTTCAAATACTTGGGGGAGAGATAGGCTGGGGAGCATTTAAGTTTGCAACTGGATGCATTTCATACACTAGTAATGGAAAAATGTTAAATGTTAAATCAGTAGATGTGTTTGCCACCGAGTTAAAGTCTGGTGAAGTAGAAGAGCCTCTTTCTCTCCACTGTGGTTCATACACTCAAGCTCCCTCAGAAGGGAGGAGTTGGACAATGTGTGTGTGTGTGTGTGTGTATGTGTGTGTGTGCATGTGTGTATGTGTGTGCATGCATGTGCCTGTGTGATGCTGTACCAGTGTTAGAATTTCTTAAAAATACTTACAAATTAAGACCATTTCTTGGATTGTTTATGATTGGGACACATTAATATTTACTTTGTTTTCTTGTACTGAATGTTCACTTGGTTAAGTAAATCATTTAACTTTAATGTAAAGATTTTTTGACACATTAACATATATGACATTTCAGTCAGCATGAACCTGCAGGTTGGGTAATACTTGGATCCTAGGTTCCTTCTTGGTATTTCATTTTCACAATCTGGCGTTATTCCATAGTTTCATGGTTGAGGAAATTTACAATATATACCTTATCTATAACCTAATAAAAAGCTAATAAAATACTTGTAGAATAATTTTAAGAATGTAGTAATGGGTACCTATGTGTGTTTACTTTTGATAAAATCTATTACTAACCTCTCTCTACATCTTCTGCCTCTTCATTTCAAGAATACCTGACATTAAAGCTGCAGTAGTGTCTGCTTAGGAAATTTCTATTTATAATTATTTCTCAGGTAGTTTTGCTTGCTTGGCTTTATTTGTTAACATAGGAAAAACTACCTGAAGATACGCTAGCAGGCCCAACATCTTCAGTCTTTCACCTTTCTGTGAACCAAAATTCTAACTTGATTGTGGCTTTACTTCAAAGATGAGGAGGAAGATGGCTCTAATGAGACGATGAAGAACCGAGATGGGAGAAGTCTAGACGTTTGAATCATGTCTTCCCAACTCTGCTTACAGTCCAAACTACTTCACTCCAAGACAGACAAACTAACTTCCAATTCATTTAAAGCATTTTACTTGGGGATCATTCATACAGCAGCTTACCTTGTATACTAACTCTTGCATGTCCACTACTAATACATGTAATGAGTACATACAACATGCATGTGATTTTATAAGTATGCAGTGAATTGAACGAGAAAAGAAGAAAGCATGGTCCCATTAAGAAGAAAACTGATTTGCTATTATTTATCTTACATGTGGACACAGAATGTTCTATGAGGATTTACCATATTTACTTAAATAAGACTACTATCAGATAGAAGACTTGGAGTCAGTAACTCAAACTTCAGCTTGCTACCTAATATTTTGGGGCATCTGACTTCTTAAGATTTCTCTTTGAAATTTTTGAAATCTAATGTTTTTAACATCATGAATGCCGTGTATATGTGTGTGTATGTGTAGTGTGTGCACGTGAGTGTGTGTGCATGCGAGTGTATGTGTGTGCTTAAGAACTTGAGTGCCATGGCACAAGCATGTAGATTAAAGATAATTTGCAGGAGTCAGTTCTCTCCTTCTTCCACATGGGGCCTGGCATCCATCTTAGGTGGCCAGGCTTGGTTGCAAGCACCTTTAGCCACTGGTCCTTCTCTTTGGCCCTTTTGAATCCTTAATGTTATAGTCTTAACCATTTTAAGAATTATAGATAGGTAATTTCTGATTAACTTTGCATATAATAAAGTTTTTAAAAATTCAACCATGGATTTTTCAAGCAAAACAAAAGAATTCCCTCCATGCTAGCTGGAAGTACTCTGTCTGTGGTTTATCACAAATAGTCAATCTTATAGTATGTTGTTGAGAACTTAATTATAAGAAACCCAATGGTTACCAAGCAATTTTTTCATTTACAATTCTAATTTCTGTTTCCCTTCTCTTTTTCTGTAAGACTGACAAAAGGGATCGAGTGTGAGGATAGTTCTAAGAAAACTAAATGTTCTCAGATATTAAATTTCTTTTTCTTCTGGACTTCATAAAAGTTTTACATTTGAATTGAGGATGTCTATTTTACTTGTGATCATATCAGCAGCTCATGTTCTTAGGTTTAGTTCTCCCAATGTTTGTCTCTCTAAAATTATTGTGTAAAAACTAGCAGTTATAATAATTCTATGAAGGGAAACTAGTTCTTCAGCGAGTCATACAAAGAGGCTTCAACATGCATCCTGTCTTCAAACTGCCCATAGGTTCATGAGCGCAGGCAGAAAGACTATCCCTCTGTTCCTACAAAAATATGGACTACAATATATATTTTTAATGAAAAGGTCACTATCTTGCTTATAAGTTTCAGAACACACACACACACACAAACACAGACACTGAATCAAAGGAAAAGTGACAGATCTTCATTCTTGAGACACTCAATTGTGAAGCAAAGAAGCCAAAATTGTGAGTCTTGATAGTTGATAGAGAATTGAAATGAACCCTGAAGTATGAGTAGACTGTGTGAGAGCCAGGTGATGTATTTCAGCCAGAAGAAGGCAACGATGGAACTCATGCATATCGTCTGCCAGCCAGGGGCAGCCTGTTTCTAACTGATGCAGTTCACTTAGGAACTACGTGGACTATTGGGCTTGGGGATAATCTTAGGCTAAATCCATTTCATTCTATTAAAAAAATTAATGAATATGGACCTTATTTATTTTTAAAGATGGAGGAAGATATGAAAACTAACCTTTTAGAAAGATTAATTTAGAACATTGCATTAAAGGGATCAGAGGCGTGAAAGTGAAGGCAGAGAATGAAACGGGAGGGAAATTGCAGTTACCAAGGAAAGTCGGGTCATAGGTCTGAACTAGAGAAGAGGAAGCTGTGTGGCTTTGGGGCCCTCTTCCGCTGAACAACACTTCTAGCTGTAGCTTTGGAAACTGGTTAATTTAAAAGGCAAGCCTGTAAAGGAATTTGTTTCCATGCGGGGTTTTATTCCTATTTCACGCTGGCTTCCTTTCCTTTCTCCCTGTCTTCTCAGTGTATCTTCTCTTGCTTCACCTTCATCTTCCTCCATTCCCGTCGTCCACTTTTTCTGTTGTCTTTCCCATCCTTCCCCCTGAAGCCCTTCCCTCACTCTGTAGTTTTCTGTACTTTACTCCTTTTATTTCCAGCTGGACATGGATATTTAGTAGTCAGCAGCTACAGTCCACATTGAGAGGGAACATTCAGGGTTTGTCTTTCTGAGCCTGGATCACTACACTTACAAGAATGTTTCACAGTTTTTTTTCCTGAAATTTTCATAATTTCATTTGTCTTTATAACCAAAATTTCATAGGTTGATTCTATTTTCTTGCTATTATGAAACAAACAGCAATAAACATGAATGTATAAGAGACTTAGGATATGGAATCTTTTGGATACATGCTGAGGAGTGGCGTAACCTGGTCTTATGGTAGTTTTATCTTTAGTTTTTTCAGAAGCTTCCATGCTTACTCCTATAAAAGATGCATTGATTTCCATGACCACCAACAGTGGGCAGATTTTTCTCTTCCCCATGCCCAGTATTGATGATCATATATTTTCTTGATGGTGGCCATTCTGATGAGTCAAGATGAAATATCAAAGAAAGTTTTAGAAAAGATTTATTTTGTACTTACTTTTATTTATGAGTATGTTTGTGATCCTGTGGGACCATATGTACACCATATGTGTATGGGAGCCTGTAGTGGTCGTAAGAGGGCATCACATCCCCTGGAACTAAAGTTACAGGCAGTTGTGAGCAACATTATGGGTGTTGGGAATTGAACCCAGGTTCCTTGCAAGACCAGTAGGAGCTCTTAACCTTTGAGCCATCTGTCCAATTCCAACAAGATGACTTTAATTTCCATTTCTCTGATTATTAGGGATGTTGAACATCTTTAAAAATGCAGTTTATCTGAATTTTCTTTTGGGGAAACCCTGTGTTCAGTGGCATTTACATAATTATTAATTGAAAGTTTTATATATCTGGTGTTCAATTATCGTACTTTATATATCCTATCTATTAATCTGCTGTCTGAAATAAAACTGATAAAAAGTTGTCACCTATTCTTTAGGATAGCTGTTTATTATGCTGATTGTTTCTTTTGCTGTGCAGAGTGTTTTATTTTCACGTAATCCCCTTTGTCAACTCTTGGGGCTGTTTCCTGTCATATTTAGGTTCAATCAGACATTTGTTGCCTCTATCTATGTCCTAAAGTGTTTCCTCTGTTTTCCTTCATCAGTCTTAGTACTCCTTATTTTAAATTAAAGTCTATGACCCAGACTGGATCGAATTTTGTATAGAGTGAGAAATATGGGTCCAATCTCACTATTCTACAGGTGGATATACAGTTTTGGAAAATGCTTTTAATTTGTTTGATGATTGTTACTTTAAATTATGTTGCTTCCATTAACCATCCTGAGATATATCTGCTCATTGTTGACCCTAGTTCATTGCTGACCCTGAATTGCTCATGAATCTCTTGCATTGACCATTTTAATTAATTCTACCTATAAAAGAAGTAAGAGCAGTTATGGTTACCAGTTCACAACATTATTTTTTATCATTTATCTACTGTGTACTATTCTAAGAAATGTTCATGTAGGACATTGACCTATATTGTTACAGGTCAAAAATTATAGAACAGCAGCTATTTCAAATAGGTACTTAATTTTCACAGCAAATATGGGAACTGGCTTCTAATATTAATCACTATTTCATGCAAAGAAATGGAATCACAGGTTAAATTGTTCAAGGCTGGTGAATTGTGCGTGGCAGAGCTAGAAATCGAACACAAGCAGAGTTGGGCTAATCCCTGGTAGAAGCAACCCATTCTCTCTTAACCTACATGAATATAATATAATCCCTTTAGTATATTCTTCACAACAATTTTAGGAAGTAGAGACATCCTCATATGACACAGAAGAAAGATTTTTCTTTCCTTCCTTCCTTCCTTTCTTTCTTCTTTTAGTTCCTTTCTTCCTCCTTCCTTCATTTCTTCTTCCTTCCTTCCTTTCCTCCCTCTCTCCCTCCCTCCCTCCC
>LOJH01006362.1:0-31427 GCA_001685095.1 Ellobius talpinus
CTCTCTCTCTCTCTCTCTCTCTCTCTGTGTGTGTGTGTGTGTGTGTGTATGTGTTGGACCCCTGCAATCTAGAGTCACAGGTAGTTGTGAACCAGCAGGTATAGGTGCTAAGACCCAAACTTGGGTCCTCTACAAAGAATAGGACCCAACTACTGAGAAATCTCTCCAACCCTGAGTGATCTTATCTTCTATTGATTCCAAAAGAGATGACAGTTTAACAAACTGGATAAGACCCAGCCCCAGCTACCCCTCCCCACACCTTCCCATAACAAGTTTCTGGAAAAGTGCAATCAAACACCGCAGCCCTGCTTCCTTGATTTTATTTTCATTTTTTATTGAAAGCTTCATCAAAGAAAACAGAAATTGAAACCTAATATCCACTGATCTACAGAGAGCCCAGGGAACAGGGGAAACGGTGTCTAACTTGACCATGATACACATGAAAGAACGTAAAGATAAAACCAGAAACGCCATAGGATTACAAACATGACAGAGACAGCCATACAAAGATGCCCTGAAATAGAAATCTCAAAATGGTGTTTCAGAAGGGTCCATGGAGTTGAAGACGAACTAAAACTAGGCTTTGAAAGGAGAATCCAGGTCATAGTTTTCTTTGAAACTGAAGTATTTTCACCCAGAGCTTAAGAATTAAGATTCCAATGATCTTCTTAAGTAAAAGGTGATGTTTGCTTCCAGAATGGACAACCAAGTCATTTCAGATACCCAATGTATCTTTGAAATAATTTTACTGTTCCTAACAGGGATGGAATAGCTTAATCCTTTTTACATGTGAGGACATAACACCTTCGGGGAGGAAGAGACAGCCACTTTATTAATAATGTTGGACCAGAGGTTTGAAAGTCCAAAGTGTGACACTGTTAACACTTTGTGCTTACACACACAATGGCCCTGAAATTATGCGCTGGATAATGAATGACTTTCAATCTTAACACAGCAACACAGATTCAAACAGGGACAACAAAAATAAAAATGATTTTGTGGTCAAAAGTGTTCAAAGGGGATACAAATTGTACATTTAACCAAAAGCAACTATTAGTTTCTCCTGATGGAAGTGGTGTGGATCTTCTTTCCTTGTGTTGCGTTTCAGTAAAGAGAAAGAAACCAAAGTAGTTTTCCGGTAGGGGAATCAAGTTTGTTGTTATAATTTTTCCATTTGTATTTTTTCAAGAATGCAGCCAACTCTTGATTATGTGTGGTGATTAGGAGAAGGACATTATGGACAGTTGAAATTCATTGTGTATAATGTGTGGACATTGATTTCATCAATGATTAAAACTTCCTTGATAAATCAATACTTGGGAATCAAGATAGACTGGAATGAGCTGTTGTTTTCAGTGCTTTCTTCTGTCCATTCTTGGGGTGAAATGCTCAGATTAACAGGGATAGCCATCAAGAAGAAAGGACAACACACTCTCAGATTAGTCAGGCAGCTCTTTGGATACTGACAGTGATGGTTTGTCTCTTTGAAACTCAGAAAACATAGCAGTGTTAAGAAAATCTCCCAGGTGACTCAGTGGCCTCACGATTTTCCCCGAATCCCCAAGTTCCCCGAATCCCCACCTTGTCCCTGTTCAGCTCAGAGACTTCACCAGTGAAATGGATCCCTCTGCACATTGTTTCCCTGCCCAGCATAGCATGCTGTTACTGCTTAGAAGACATCCAACCCTTTCTGTGGTAGCAACTGTGTCTGCATGTTTCCAGTTGGCGTATTAGACCAAAGACAATAGAAACCTGTAAAAAAAGCACTGAGCCCAGCCTTCTCAAATCATGGGGCAACCTGGGGCTTATTGTTTAGCTTACTCTAGGTAACCACAAAGGACATCCAGAACAGCCAGCATTTGGTTGAAGGGTCCAATTTTGTATGGGTGAGAAATATTAATCTCACGTTAGACTCAACTCGCATTGCCTCATCACAACTGTAAGATGAGTTGATTCATGAATGAAAGCCCACTATGCCTTCACAAGAGGAAATGGAATCAAAGAGACTGCCAATTCTGTCATCCCTGGGGTTCAAGAGAAACTGCCAAGGCCAATGGGCTCAAAAAAAAAAAAACAAAACAGTTTAGCATACCATTCCCAATGGCAAAGAGAAAAGAGATCTTATTCTTTACTCCATAGTGTGCTCAAAATAAAAGAGATCATGGTTCTGTGACATGATTATACAATATCCTAGCGTGTGATTGCTTCCCGTGCCAAATGCCATTAGAAATGACTTCCAATTCTGTTGTCCCACTAGTCTGAAACTGTGCATTTCCCCCGAAGCCCACTTAAGATGCACTCGTCATTTTCAGCTTGTCTGCACTTGATTGCACGTTCATGGGAACGAGACTGGATTGTCAAAAGTATTTGCAGCCTATTAGCATCATAGTCTCTGTAGATGCCCCATCGAAACATCTCACTCGCCAAGAAGATGCAAGGATCTTGATGAAATTAAATTCCACTCTTCAATAAGGGGGATCTTTAAAGTCAATATAAAAAAAGAGGTGTGAATTTTTCATAGATATTCTAATCATTAAACAAAGGGTTTGTTTTAAAAAAAAACGAACAAAAACTAAGCACATTTTTTTATCTTCAGCACCTACTGATATTACCATTAGCTCATACAGGCTGTGTCCTGGGTCATTTAGGAGACACAGTTAGCAACCACCATGCACTCTGCTTCCCCTAATATCTTCTCATTATGCAAAGAAGCCCACTTTCCTGACACACTCACAGCGTTTAGATGACAAGGTGTTTATCTTGTTTGCATCACGTCTTTAGTTGTTTTCCTAATTTGTCATCCAAGATGTGATAAAGGAAGGAAAAAAATAATCAAACATCTTGACAATCTGAAGAATTTGAATTTTACTTCAATTTAAAAAATGACTGTAGTCCTAAGTCAAAGAAAGGGGACTGCCATGCACACTGTTGATTGTGGCGTCTGCGCTGCACACATCACACATGTGGGTTTTGGGGGGGGCGGGAGTCTTATTTTTATTAAAATATTGTACTGTTATCTGCTGTTGCCCTTTCTTTTCCTCCTACACTGGACTATCGAAAACAGTCTTAGGTAAAAAGGACAGGAAAAGAGGGAGCCAATTCGAATACGCAAATCTTTTTCTTCTTAAAAGATTTTATGGAAGGGCACTCTAGAAACAGCCCAAACATAAAACACACACAAACACATAAAATGACATAGTGATTTCCTTTGGCCTGAGATGGCTTAAAAGAAGAGAGATTATGCAAATTTCAGAGCTGAAAGAAATGTTTCAGAATGTATACGTACGAGCGTGAAGTTAACCTAGGCACCTTCCACAGCCACATGGTAGCTACCGCACAGCCTCATTCTTAGTTATGCAAATGAGACTCTCTGTATCACAAGAATACATGTATTTGGTACTTTGACAGAAAAGACAAGAAAGTATGTTGGTTTCATACTCAAATGAACGATGCCCAGGATAATCCTTACTCAAACAAAGAGAACGGAGAGAGGGTGAACGAGAAAGAGAAACTGAGTCTCACGTGAGTTTTCTGAAAGCCCCAGGAACTTGAAGGTTTGTTTCCCAAAGACAAAATTCAAGTCCACCCTTGCAACAGGTGCTGCTGAAGGATGTAGAAAACTCAGGTGCCCTCTAGAGCACAGACAACGATTTGGATGAAGATGAAGCACAGAATTTCACTGCAGTGTGGAGCCATATCCTTGGATATGGTTCTGTGATTAGTTTGGTGGCCAACATACAAAGTCACTCTCTGGACTTGAGCACTCCAATCCCAGGGTGGCAAAGAAGAGAACTGGGTTCTAGTGAGACAGTGGATCTTGGGTTTGGGCCAGACTCCTTAGCTGTGGGACTGTGGTTTGCCTTAAAACTTGCTTTGTTTTAGAGAGCCTACTCTCTTTTCCTCCCTGGTGCTTCTGTCTGTCTTTCCTACGCGCTCTGACAGACAAACCCTGAAGAAGGAGCTCTGCCTATTTGATTCAAACGTTTCATTCAAAAGTAATTCTTCGGAATGGTTCCGTGAAAAGAGTTCCATGCCACTATCTCTATCTTCAAGCAAAACTCTGTAAGTGGATCTCGGGTACAATGCGTCAGAACTGTTAGGATTTCTTGCTAAGTCAATTTAGGTCATTTTAAGCCAAGTTTTGCATTATTCTAAGTGCAAATGTCTCCTTTGGTTTTAGTGCTGGATCAACCCTAATTCTTTCAATCCTCGTTGGTAAAAAGCATACCATTTATTGATTGTCAACTAGCATGTGAAGAACTTGCCTCAACTGCACTAAAAGGAATCTTCAATCTTAATGGCCCCACTTTTCTCAGAGAATTAAACCGAAATTTTAGGTCTGTGTTGCCTCTCCTGTCAATATCACGATATGAGAACACAATGGGAAGAGGTGAAAGGAAAACGTCCCCTTCCCAAGTAGAGAATCAAGGTGTCTGTTCCAGACGGGCCAGCAACAGAATGAAGCGAGAAGACAGTATCTGTTCATGTTGGTGTTTGGAAGGAAGATGATAGTTACCAATACATGAGTCCTTTTCAGGGGAACAGGCCCCACTGCACAGAACATCACTGAGTCTTTCTGACAAGCGGTCTTTCAGATGTCTGTCTTTCAGAGCGTGTTCAGGAAGCATCCTTAGTCTGCAGTTCACATGAAGACGTTGCAACCTCTTGAGCGACGACCTGGTGTATCAGTGGCATCTACCTACTGCTGGAGAGTGGCAGCCAGGAGCTAGGAAAGCTCACAGGACTGAAAGGTACCTGCTTTCACCAATCCGTCGGTTCCCAAATTCTTCATGCTTGAACTGCTGAGCACAGGAGGTACAAACTTGGACTATCAACAAATACACATCTCTAGAAAAACAATTCTTTTTGCAGTATGTAAAACGCTAGTAGAAGGTAGTTGAAATGAAGTTAGAACTGGTCCCGCCATGTAGGTCAAACAAAACTTTAAAGAAAAAAAGCAGTGTCTACCGTCACGACTGTAACAGACTCTCACTTCATCTTTGGTATAAAATAGGCCATCCATAGGCTGCAATTGACCACAACTAAGAAAGACTACAGAAATTGTCAACAATTTCTCTATCTATTGCTTTTTTGTTTTTGTTTTGTTTTTTTGTGTGTGTGTTTTTATTTTTATTTTTTTGCGCTTTTTGAGCATAAGCTTCTATCTACTTAAGTTTTGTTTTCAGTGCTCTTACGCTAGGTTTTGCAATGGGACAAGCAAAGCTGACTAAAATCTGACAAAGCTCATAGAAAAAACTGCAGATAAAAAGCACTAACGCTTTCGCTAGCAACCACACTCTGTAAATTAAAAAAAAATTTGCATTCTGCCCCCCAAACACGCATTATTTCTAATGCAGTTGTTTTTAAACCAATGTGAATATCTTTACCACAAAATGTCTCTTAGCCTTTTAGAATGATTGTGTCAAAGTTCATGAGAAGTTCCAGCATTTTCCAATTCTTGCAGTTGCCGTGGTTTCTTTTAACAACAAATTTTCTTCAAATGAAGAAAAAAACATTTTCTTTTAAACTGTACAGTTTTTTTCCCACCCTAAAATATCAGTCTCCATCTTCTTTGCCAGTGAAAGCTGGCACAATACTTCAATTCTTTCTTGATTTTTTTAAACAAGACGTTGACAGCATGCCTTGCGAGCCTTTCACGTCCTTAAAATTAAGGCAATTAAGATTCAAGATAAACCTTACCAAATATTTCTAAGAAAACATAAAATATATATATATATAAAAACAACAACCCAGTAGGTTCAATCAAGAAAGGAAAAAGAAAGGGAAAAATAGCTTAATTACTGAAGAGAATGATTTTCTTATAGTTGTGGTTGCCCACCTCTTGACATTGGGTTTTCTGCTACAAAAAGAAAGAAAGAAATCTACTTACACCTTCAGGTAAATTCTGAATTCAAATGTTCTTCCGCAGAAAACATCAACTTTGATGTTTATCCCCCCACCCCTTTTCTGGGATTTGTTTTCCCTTAAAAAAAAGGATAACAAGAATAACTGTCAGACCACACGAAGGAACCATTTGCACAGCACATAAAAACTTTGTTTTCTTTGAGTAAAGTATAAAATTAAAAAAAATAAAAATAAAGGAAGAAAGCTTTCTCTTGGCGCCTGTGCAAACTGGAGGCCAACTAACTTCTTGCTCGGTGAAGTTTCTTCATCGAAGGTAAAGGTTCAGACGGACAGCCTCACTTCTGTCTATGGTCTGCAAAGACAAACAGATAGGAGCAGTCATTACATTCAGGTCTATCTTCTGTGGTTTCCATGGACATCTCCTCAGAAGAGCCCAGGCTTTTCTACGACGTCATACTCAACAAAGCAATGGAATGGGTGTATTAGCTATAAAGCTGTCAAATTCTGTGACTTTCATATAAATACACACTCAAGCAAGAGTTCACTCATCAAAAATCAAGGTTGATGAACTAAGAACAGCTATGATTGCCAAGTAATAAATAATACAAAATATACTTGCAGTGTACCCAGTGAGTCATCACTTCTGCTATGGTTTGCTTTGAGCGTCTATTAAGACTTCATGGTTGGTAACTTGGTCTTCAGTGGGGGCAGAAGAGATGACAGGACCCTTGAGAGGGAGAACCTCATAGTAGATCATTGTGGTCCTGTGTATAAGGCATCGATGCAGTTGCCATGGTATTATGAATTTGGACTTAGATATTTTTGAAGATATACTTATTTTGTTTGTGTGTGTGTAACTTTTTGCTTGTATATATGAAAATGTACCACATGTATGCAGCACCTGCAGAGGCCAGAAGAAGGCAACAGATCCCCTGAAAGTGGAGGTAAAAAGTGGTTGTGAGCAGCTGTGTAGATGTTGAGAACCTCAGCAAAAGCAGCAAGGGTCCCTAACTGTTGAACTATCTCTCCAGCTCTGGATATTGACCTCATACAGCCCATGCTGGCCTCATGCTGGCCTCTTGTAGCCAATGGCAACCTCAAGCTCCCATCCCTTAGATTGCAGGCATTCATCACCAGGCCTGACCTGTGAGCTGACTGACCGTTTTGTTACGAAAGAGGAACCCCGTTACTCTCTGACGTTTACCTTGCATCTCATCATGTGAGAAGTACCACAAACTGCCGCCATGATGTCATCTGTCAACAGGACCCTCACAGGAGGGCAGACAGATGGATTGTGCAGTTCAGTATTTCTCTCAATTGAAAGCACTGATCCTAATGACCTTTGCCTGGATCTATGACGGGGCTTTCCAACCCTAATTCTGGTGGATGGTGGCAGATTTCTTTCATCAGCGACCTAATTTTCACTTTCTGGAGAATGGTGATCACATGATAACTCTCAATAGGTAGTCTGGGGTCCTGAAGACTTGCACTGCATCTGGAAAGTTGCTAAAGTGGAATTTGAAGCAAAGACTTCTGCCTCTGCATCTGAGAATGTAACTTGACTTGCATACATGCTTTATGGAATCTGGTTAATTAAAAAATTATTGTCATTTCATAATTATTGTTCTATGCATATGCACACGGACAAACATATAAACACATGCTGAGTCCATTTTTATTGTTTGTGTATATGTAGTTTCAGAGCTGACCACTTTCTACTGGACAGCCAATAATAATCAAAGAGGAGGCTATCAGTTTGAGATGGGTGAGGATGAGATGGGATGGAAGGAGGAAAGGAAAATGATGTGATCATAGCTTAATTAAAAATGTAAAAAAATCTTTTAATTTTGTGTTTACAGTATGTGTATGTGTGTGTGCGCGTGCGTGCGTGCATGCGTGCGTGTGGTACACACACATAGGTGTATGGGTGTACATACGGTTGTGCACATATGGAAGCCAAAGATGGAAGCCGAATGTCTTCCTCTATTGCCTTGAGACACTGAACCTAAAGCTCACCTTCTGCTAAGCTTGCTGGCTAGTGAGGTCTTAGATCTGTCTGTCTCTGCCCGGTCAATGCTGCAGTTACAGGCACTGTGTCTATACTCAGCTTCTTATGTGGGTGCTGGGGATTGGAACTCAAGAACTCATGCTTGAGAGTAAGTGCCCTTACCATCTGAACCACCTCTCAAGCATCCAGATTCTAGTTATTTTTAAGATTGTATATATAGCATAAGAAATAAGTGATAATTCAGTGGAGATTGGAATTCTCATAGAATTTCCAGAATAAACTAGTTATTATCTCCTTCTCTGATAAGAGCATAAAGTCTCTCTGCATCAACAATGGGGTGAGGGAATCAGTATCACAAGAAGTTCTATGTAGATATGTGTGTGTCTCTGTGTGTGCATGCATATGTCTCTGTGGGGCCCACAGAATTCAAAGAGGACCTTGGATTGCTGGGAGCTGGAGCTACAGGCAGTTGTGAGCCACCCTGTGAACTCTCTGAACCAAATACTGGTCCCGAGCAGAGCAGCAAGTGTTCTTCACCGCTGAGCCGCCTTGTCATTCTTTGTTTCAGTCTAAACAGGAAAATGTGGGCTATGAAAATAGTTTTAGCAGACCTTTTATTCATGAGCCCATCATCATGTTTCTCAATGTCCCCTGTGACCTTGGCCTGTAATGGCTGTGTGTCTTAGGTGTAGACAGTTTGATGTTAAAGGTATGTGTGGCATAACAAGCTGTTTTTCAGGAGCACTCACTGGCCCTGATCTGAACCTCACATAGGTGGTCAGCTGCTATCTGATGAGAAATGCCAGCCATTAGCAAGGATTTAAAGATCTCCATATCTCCTCTAGCACAATGACCCTGAGCAAAGGGCTTCTTGGAGAAGTAGTGGCTTGTTAATTAGCACAGTGATGCTGGGAAGGAAGAAGCTTTCTAGCTTGTGAAATCTATGGTATTGTAGACAGAGAAGAGACCAAGGACTAGCAAAATTATTTTAGAGATATTTTTCCCTCTACACTGGAACAGAAATAACATCAAGTCTCTTTATTTTATCTTGCAAGTGTTCATGCATGTATCCACAGATATGTATAGATGTACATATTTAAATCCAGACTCTTCATGTGAGAACAAAGAGGGAGTAATTGTCTGGCTTAATCTCTCTTATTTTACTTAATATGATCTCCAGTGCAATCCATTTCTCTCGAAATGACACCATTCATGGCTGAATAAACTTCTATTATGCGGCTACAGACCACATTGTCTTAACATGTTCACCTGTTGACTACAGGCTGAGTTGACTTGCTCTGCTTCTTCATGATTTTAGGACTGACAGAATGACTTTTTTTTAACATGCCAAAAGGTGACAGAGAGAAAAACTCTACAGACAAGTTCATCTGAATCATCTCCGCCATCAGAGGTTCAGTAATGATCCAGAAAGTGGATCACTTCCCACACAAAGCCTTTTTCACACATAACTACCCTCTGGTAATCCCTCCGGGTTCAAAGCAGGACTCTCAGGATTTAATCTACATATTTGCTCCACACAAAGCCAGATGTAATTTGCTTTATGGGTAATAAAAAAATTTCTTGAGGACTTAATTATTCTCCTTTGCCCTTTAATTCCTGAGCAGGACCTAATTTCTGTATCATATATGTAACAATATTCTCCTTTTCCACGACCATTTACCTGGGTGTTCAAGGTCAGCCTGTAATTGTTTAAGAGATTAAGAACAGAATGTCAGGTCACTGTGTAGTGTCAGATGGTAATGCTAGGAATTTTTTCAAGAATATGTAACAGTTTTTTTTTAATGACTACAATGACCTTCTCGAAGTGAGTACCCTCATCAACTCTTTTGGGTCATGTGACTTTTATTAACCAATACGATCGCAGCCAATGCATAGAAACAAAACTAAGTGCCCACTTTTGTTGGGTTTGCTTGACTGCTGTCCTTAGAATTCTGACGTGTCTGGAAATCAATCTGTTATAAAATGAAAAGCAAATGGTCAGCCCTTCCACCATCCCAAAGCGGAGGGCCACAGATGGCCAGGTGCTCACATACAAGACCAAGTATAGCCAAGATTGGAAAAGGCACCACCTGAAGCCAATTGGAAGCAGCCCCCACTTTGATCATGAAAATTTCTTGATCATGAGTTCAAGAAATGCCTATCACTAAGCTTATGGTGGTTTCTGTGAAACCAAAAGGAGATCTCTGTTCTAGAGGAAGGAGCTCGGCACAGTACGGACTTACTTGGATTGTTGGAAAGAGTATGCAGGTGCGTGTTCATTGGGTGTGTCCACTGCTAACTGTTGCTGCTGACCACTGCTGTCCTGGGATGAAGGGGCCACCGTCTGGGGAGAGGTATCAGCAACAACACCCTAAAGAGGCAAATCAGTACACACAGGCCTTATTTGTTTTAGCAAAGGGCTCTCTCTAGATGCAGCACAGAAACCCTTATATTAGACTTGAAAAGAGAGACCTCTCAGCCACAAGAAACCACAGCATTGGAGCAAAAGAAACTATCAGGGTATGCTTGCATAACGGTCCACTCTACGATATTGATGATGCAACACCAAGAAGCTTTGCCATTGACATCAGAAGTCCTTAGAAGGCTCTTATGGTCAGAAAACCATTTCAACTGTGGTTGTATAGAGGACTCTGGCCTCAGTAAAAAGCCATCTATAATCAAAGTCAGAGGTCTCTTACAAAAATCTAAGCATGTTTTTTAAGATTTATTATATTTTTTATTTATGTGTAGATGTTCATATGACTATGTGCATAAACACCAGTGTGTATGTGTATGTGTGTGTGTGTGTGTGAGAGAGAGAGAGAGAGATTAAACAGGCCAGAAGAAGGTGTTAAATTCTTTGGAACTTGAGTTGAAGATGTCTGTGAGCCTATGAGCCTCTTGACTACGGGACTGAGAATCAACTTACTGTACTCTGAAAGAGGAGAAGGAACCATCTCTCTAGTTTCTTGCGTAAGATTTTTGTTGTTGATGCTGTTGTTGTTGTTTGTGTTTCCTTTCAGACAGTGTCTCCCTGTGTATGCTTGGCTGGCCTGGAACTTACTATCTAGACCAGGCTGGCTTGGAACTCACAGAGATCCACCTGCCTCTGCCTGTGTCTGGAGTGTTGGGATCAAAGGCATGGGCAACCTCACCTGGTCCCTTGTGGAGTGTTTCTTTCTTCTTTAAAATCATTGGTTTTGCTTTGTTTTCTAAGACATAACAGACATTCAGTCAGAGGCTTCAGCAAAAGGAGAGGAAGAAGGGACGAGGAGAAGGCAAGAAAGAGAAGGGGGTAAAGGAAACAGTAGCAGCAGTAGCTCAAAGCAAGCCTAATCTTGGATACCTGCTGTGGGTTGTATGCCAAACACTCTTGTTCTGTGGCGTCCCATCACACACCTGCTAGGTTTGTACTCTTTAGAACCCCCGAACAAGATTGGTCATGTGACTGATTGATGGATGCCAACAAATGTCCATCTGGTCTTTTTGCATGAACATGACTAAATTCTTTTCTTCATAAGCGTGGATTGGAGGTGGAAAAGTAGAAGGTAGTTAGAGTCTTTGCTCTTCCTTTCCAGCTCCAGATCTAACTCCAAGAAGAATGTCTTTCCAATAAGCTACTTTGTTAAATGTGTCTGCTATTCCACACCAGTTAAAGGCACCAGCCCGTTCATTAGCATAGTCCTTTGGTGCACACATACCAAAATGCAAATAAATGATAGAGGTTCATGTTCACAGTGCTTATAATGTATTGATAATTTTCTTGAGATATAGCTGCTCTTTAGTCACTAAATATGAGCAAAACCGAGTAATCTAGCCCACATTCTTGAACTCCAATTAAAACCCATTTAATATACCATTATTTTGGACCTACACATCTAGGAAATTAAAAACAATAAAGATGTGATGGCCTCAATTCCTGTACAATAATGCCTTCCCAATCTCTGGGATTTTTCTTTACCTGGATTCAAGCATGCATTTGTTACACACCAGAAATAAATCTGGAAACATTTTCAGAGCTCCAACTTAGTTGCCAAAAACCTCTATCGACCTCACTACTGGTGGATTTTCATGCGGAGAAATACAAACACTCTAGTTACAGGTTGTGTTATGCAGAAGGAAAGGTGAACTCAAGGCAGCATACTGATTAGCTTTTCAGTTTCTGGCTGATGAGAAGCAAAGCCCACAGATGACAGCAAAGCAGTTGGGCATCCAGAGAAGAGGGACTGTGGCTGTAACTAGAGGTGGATACAGTCTAAGCTCCTAGCACCATCTCTGCGGCTCTGTGCCTTCCTCTCTTCTCCGTAGCTTGTCAGCTCCATCTGGTAAAATGAGAGCCGAGGAGGATGGATTTGTCCCAGAGAAAAGAGAGAGGGAGCTTTCTTTCCGTGAGGAACAAGATGACAGTGTCCTTCATGACATCCACAGCAGAAGCTAGAGTATATTGAGTTCCTTCGTTAGAACAGAGAGCTTTGGTTAATTTGGCTTTGGTTAATTTCTTCCCTAGGGAGCTGGGGATGGAACGCATCATCTTAGATATACTAGGTAAGTGCTGTGTGACTGAACTACACTCCCAATTGAAGCAGTGGTTCTTAATTTTTTTTTTCTGAGACAGGGTTTCATTTCTCTGTAGCTCCAGCTGTCCTGGAACTTGCTCTGAGGATAAGACTGGCCTTGAACTCAGAGATCTCAGCCACCTTAATGCTGAGATTAAAGGCTGAGATTAAAAGCTGGTTCCTAATTCTTAATACCTACTGGCAACATCTGAGAGTGTATAAATATGCCTAACCTAATACATATTCTAGAAAAATCAGTAAGAATCTCTTATGATCAAATTTGGGAATCCATATTTTTAAAGCATCCATCTGCTAATAATTATAATGAGCAGAAGAGTTTGAGAATCAAGGTGCTGTCTCATTTACATGAACATCTGGATTCTCCAGGGATCATCTTAAAATTAACACCTAACTAAATTCAGGAAACAGAACCAATGGTGGTATCTGATACCTTCCCTTTCTAACAGACTCCCAGGTTATATAGGGATGATTGATTTTAGTCCTCAGCTTGACAGAAGACTTGGGAGATCAGCCCAGGATGCATCGGTGTGAGGGTCATCTTGATTGCATCAATGAGTTGGGAATGCCAACTGTGGGTGCCACCATGCTCTGGCTGGGAGCCTGGACCATATACATGGAGGAAGGGGAGTTGAGCAGCCAGGTGGGTTCATTGCTCTCTGATTCCTGCCGTGGCTGTTCTGTGAGCAGCTGCTTCATCTGACTCTGACTTCCCCACCTTATGATGGACTGGGAGCTGGGATGGGTCTGTTCTTTCTTGGGTTGCTTTTGCCGTGTAATTTTTTTTTTTAAATCAGAGCAACAAGGAAGAACTAAGACAAAGATCCCAGGGTGCTGGTCCAGGGGCCCCTCTCAGGAGCATAAGCTGTTCTTCCTCTCTGCTCATGCGTGTTTGTGGTCTGCAGTTGATGGGAAAGGGTTTCTCCTTTAGACTGCTGTCTAGGTGTGCAAACCACACCTAGTATCTCTGTGTAAGACTGGTTAACCGCAGGTGCAAAGCAAGTTGTAGGTTTGATTGAGCTGACGTATAGACTTCTGTATGCTCAGCTTGCAGGAAAGTGCTTCACAATAGCATAAAGGTTTTATCTGAGGATTCCTTGGGTTATAGGGACCCGTGTGGCTGAGATTTCGCTTTCCTAGCCTCGTTGGGTTACAGGATAGACTTACTTCAATAGAAACAGCTGTCGGAGGCACAGGCGTGTACTGGGGCATGTAGGTCCCTTGCATAGGAGCAGCAGTCATATACTAGAGAGAATCAAAGAAAAACGCACGTGAACTTGGGGTTGCAACAGGAGAGTAAAGGTCGGACGCTGCATGAGATGACAAAAGGAGAGCGCATGACTGGTTAAACTCCACGTTCACCAATGATGCCAGGCCTTATCAACAGTGAATACTGCCTACTGATCCTATGTCAGCAAGAGCTCATCTTTTCCACATCAGCACGGGCCATTTCAGCCCACCCCCCCAAGATACATTCTAGGCACTCTATGTAAGAGCTGGATTGCCTCCACTTTCACATCTGAGTGCAAATTTTGTAAGTGTCGGCTCTTTTCTCCATTTTGTTGGTAGAACCCATCACACAGCAGGCTCCTGACAGGCATTTGTTGAATGAATGAATCATCATCGTCATTTGGAAGCAATGATTTCTAACTAAAATGTCGAGGAACAATGTAATAAATATTTACACAGCAATACATCAATGGGCCAATGTTGTTTTCCCATCACCTCTGTTAATATAAAATACATGACTGGGGATGTCTCCCAGTGGTAGAGTGATTGTTTAAGACATACAAGGCTGTGACTTCCACCCCAAAGCAGGCAAAGGTGGGGGGACTGTTCCAGATAATGCTGTGGTCTCTTTTGTCCCCATGTCCCATCCCATCCTCAAGGCACCATGAGTATTTTCTTTCTAATACCTTATAAAAAAAACTGTCCAGAGGGCTACAGAGATACCTTGGCTTTTAAGACTGTATTTTCCTCTCTAGACAATCCAAGTTCAGTTTTTAGCACCCATGTCACATAGCTCACAACCACCTGTAACTCTAGCTCCAGGAGAACTGACGCCCTCTTCTGGCCTTCACAGATACTTGCACATATGTACACACACACACACATTCAGCCCTTACACACAAACACATAATTAAAAATGATAAAAAATAATTCTTTGGGGTAAATTATAATATCTACTATTTGTAAATTATTGTGGATAACAGATGTATTTTCTGTAGTGAAAGGGGAGAATTTCAGAAAAAAAGATGTGGACACACAGACACACACACAGAGACCCCTACACACAAATACCCCTACACATACACAGACGCACACATGCACCCCTACACATCACACACACACACACACACACACACCCCACATATATTTGGATTAACTATGGCCTGCATTCCCATTTGTAATGTGTAGTCTCTCTGTAACCCTTCTCTCCGTGAACTAAAGGATGGAGCACTCTGTTTGCTGGCTTCTCAACCTTGATCCACATCCCAAACTGCAGGGCTAGAGTCAGGCCACTGAAGAAAGGTTTTTTCTCTCTCAAAGGTTCAAAGACTAGATTTCATAAAACACCCAAAGACTCTGGTCCTGGATGCTTCTTAAATGGCTGCGGTCAAATAGTAAGGCCACAGATAGATAGTAAAGCCCAGACTGTCTGTTACATGCACACCAATGCAAAGGTGCACACTGGATGAAGGCTGTCCAGCCCTTCAGCTGGGGTTGTTTAATGTTTATACGTGTGATTGGAGCAATCAAGTGACTTTGAAATAAACTCATGCTCATTCTAAACTAAGCACAGTTGTATTGTAAATGCTTGATAAAAATTGTCTTAATTAAACAACCCTAAGCCAAACAAACCACACCATTATCTTTGGTGTACACGCAGAAAACAAATAACTGAGCTCATCTCGCAGCCATACAAAAACCCATTTTGTAATTTGGACAGAGCAACTGTTTGAAAGGCTAAGTGCCATCTGCACTTGCACTTCGCATCACCAGAGACCCTTGGGCTATTAAGGCGACTGTCAGACCTCTCACGAAATGGTCAGAATGCCATCTGTTTGAAGACAGGAGCCATGTTTTATTTGTTTCTGACTCTTCCTGCTGCCCAGGACCCAGGAAAGGATCGTTCAATGGCTGAATAAAAGCATCTAAGTTGAGACACTGGGAGGTAGCTCAGTCAGTAAGTGTTTCCTGAGTAAACATAAAGACCCCAGTTCAGTGCCCCAGCACCCATATAAAAGAACAATGCAGGGGTGCACAGCTGGGGAATGCTGGGGAGAGGGGGCAGGATGAACCCAGGAGTTTGCTGGTCACCTAGTCATGCTGGGCAGTGAGTCCCAGGTTCAATGAGGGACATGGTTCAGTATTTCAGTAATTAGGGAGGCCAGAGCTGAAGAGCTGACTCAGAAGATACGAGCACTTGCCAGCAACTCTTGCAGAGAACCTAGGTTCAGTTCCCACTATCCCTATCTGTAATTCCAAGGGATATGCCCTCTTCTGACCTCCACAGGCACCAGACAGGCCCACTGCACAACACATACATGTAGGCAAAATATTTATACACACAAAATAAAATAATCCAAGAAGATAAAAATGTGGAAGACTAGCTAACTGGCACAGTAGGAAAGTAAAGGCGCTTGCTGCCAAGCCTGACAACCTGAATTGGATCATGAGGACCCACAGTGGTGGAAGAGGTGTTCTGAGTCCTTCAAGTTACAGCACACTGGCAATTGCACACACCACACACACACACACACACACACACACACACACACACACACGTATCCATGTCAAATCCCTTGTATTTCATTACAAATTAACATGCTTCATGGTCTTCAGTCATTCCACGCTTATCAAGATCTCAATTTCACACTGCTCCATGGTTTGTCTGTCCACCCTTAAAGCAAATTCTCCAGTCCGTTCTCATTATTTTGCACCCTAGAGTGGACAGTAAATATTCAGATATTAAACTTCTTTCAATTTTTCAGATAAGTATAGAATATTAGAGTAACATTTTGACAAATACAGTTTCCCATTTAGCACCCTTGGGCTAGGTATGTGCTTAGTCAAGAAAACTCCCCTACAGGTGCTGGAGAGATGGCAGTGATTAAAGGCACTTGCTGCTCTTTCAGAGGACCGGGACTTTGATTAATTCCCTGCCCACACATTGCATGGCCCACAACTACCGGTAACTCCAGCTCCGGAAACACTATTTGTTTGGAGAGAAAAACACCCTGGGTTCCAGAGCATTTGAGCCACGTTATACGATACATCCCCTCCTTTGGCAAATAAAAAATGAATATAATAATTTATATAAAGGAGCTGAAGATTCATGCTTTTAAAAGGCCTACTTATAGCTGATTAAGACATCAATTTCAAAATGTTTACTTCTCTTTGCTTAGGCCTTATTTCCAGGGAATGTCCTTTGGTCCTCTGAATCTCAAGTCCCATAGCAGGTTTGTGTCATGTGTATCTGATTTACTTTGGGGCAGAGCAGCGTTGTTGTTCACGCTCACAGACTTTGGGAAAACTTCACTATTCCTCTCATTGTCTAGCAAGAGGATCAGCGTCATCTGTGGATCTGAGGGAGGCGGGGATGGGGAAAACGGGGGTATTCTATACTCTAGCGTTAGCAGTTATGAACTTTTACCTGGATCTGATAGCAAATGCATGGCATTTGGAGACGGTGATGATGTCACTAGTCCCCAGGGACAGAACACCACTTTGATGCACTCACATTCCTCTGTGTGTCTATAAGGAAGCATGTCTGACTTTGATATGGGAATCCCACAAATTGTTTAGACCTCCCTGCCAAGCTAAAGCATTCTCAAGCAGTCTGGTTAATGGAGAACATTTTATGTGATTTGTAGCTAAGCTTCCTCAAATGATTGGATTATTCAAAGCCCCATCTGTGTTTTGCCTCTGTAAAACTGAATCAATAAGTCTTCATTCCTTAGTTGGGTTTAGAACATGGCAAAAAAAAAAGTGATGTGTGTATGGAGGGATTCACACTCAAATTCTCCTCAGAAGTCTGAGTTTGCAGACTGGTTCACTCATTTTATAGCAAGAAGTGAGGAGCACTGGCTGCTCTTCCAGGGACTGGGGGTTGGTTCCCAGCACCCTCATGGGGGTTCACAACTGTCTATAATTCTAATTTCAGGTGATTATTGTCCTCTTCTGTCCTCCGTGGATACTACACTCATGTGCACAAACCCACACATTCTCTCTCTAGTTCTCTCTGTTTCTCTCCCTCTGTCTCTCTCTCTGTCTCTCTGACTCTCTTTCTCTCTCTTTCACACACACACACCACAATTGAATAAATTTTTAAACCTCCAAAACATGATCACCTGTCACATTTTTTATGATTTTTCATACATTTGCGTGTATGTATGTATACAGGTGTTTGTGCACATATTTGCACAAGTGTAGATGCCAAATGACAGCCTCCATTATCATTCCTAAGGAACTATATGCTATTTTGAGAGACAGTGTCTCTCAGTGATCTAGCAATTGCCAAGCAGGGTAGGCTGACTTGCTCAAACATCCATTAGTCCCCAACTCTCCTCTGCTGGAATTAGAATGGATCATCACACCTGGCTTTTATTATGTGTGTTCTGGGATTTGACTCAGGTCCTTGTTCCTGTAACACAAGCCATTTCCAGCTGAGCCATCTCCCCAGCCTCTTTTGGGTGCCTTTCTATTTTCATAAGCACAACCTCTAATTTTCTTATAGGCTAGACTACCCTATTACACTGGGTAATGTAATGTCATGTCACTGTTCTAAACAGGGACGGTAAAGATGTCTGTAGCCCAGGCTCAGCTCTTTGCGGCACAGAGTATTCAGCAGGAGTATCTTTCTGGCTACTTTTCTTTTGTCACAGAAAGTTTAACAGGCAGATCTTCTGAAAATTAAGGGCAGATTATGTTAAGCAAGCCAGTGCTGTGTGGATTTAAGACGCTTAAGACTATTATCTGTGGATAAACTTTGAAGGCAAGGCTCTCCTCCCACAGACTTTCTGGGGTGAAGCTTGAAGAAGTGACAGCCTTGCTGAGTTAGGAGAGAGCACTCAGGGGAGATGGCTATGGCACTGACCGCAAACTCAGTTCTCAATTTTTCTCTCCCAGCACCCAGCCGGAATTCTGTACAAGCACACACAAATTGCATGCAGACCCGACAATCCAGTTTTGGCAAGCAGTGGTCGGCTCTCCCATCATCTCTCTCCACCTTATCTTTTGAGAAAGGGTCTCTCACTGAACCACAGCTTAGTGACCATCTAGACTGGCTGACCATCGGTCTCCAGGGCCTCTGTTTACTTTCATCCACCAAGGGCTGGGCTTACAGGTGTGCAAACCGCACCTGGCTTTTATTTGGATGTTGGAAATCAAGCCTAGGGTCCTCATTCTTGTTGGAGGTACTTTAGCCACTGAGCCCAATTCTATCGTTTCTGACTTGGCCAATACTCTAGGTTACTTAATAAGACAACTTCCAGGAATAGGCATGCCTGATTCAGGGTATTTATTTTAGCTTTTTTTTTTTATTAAATCACATTTTATTTGTTTTGCATGCACACAGGCACACGTGTGGTGCACGCAAACTACAGTGCATGAGGAGTTCAGAGTTTATTCTCTACTCTTATCATGTGGATCTCAGGGATTGAACTCAGATCATCAGGTTTAGCGGCAAGCACCCTTACACATGGAGACATCTTGCCAACCCTATTTATTAATAGGTGTCTTCTGAAAGCTACAAAGTATCTGCCATACTTTTTTATGAATACAAATTATTTATTTGGTATATTATTGATTGAGCTGTGGAAAGGAATTATATTAAAGTGAAAAGGCAGATAATGTGAATGAATCCGTATAATCTTTTCCATATAGTAGCAGCTTTAGCTTATATATTTATGGATGTCTTTCTCTTGTAACCACTTGAAAAATTCTCTCTGTCCTCCAGATCATGGGCTTTGCTGTAAAGGTGTGGTTAAGTGCTGAATGGCCACTTGCAAAGCCACAGAATGAATTCCAGACTTTTTCACTTGTTCCAAGTAGTCTAGACACTGCGTCATTGTGAGAATTGCGGGGAAAGGACAGAGAAACGCAAGACTAGCAAAGTAGCTTGCTTTTGCCTAGTTGAATTGGGACAAAATGTTTCTACTTCTGAGTAGTTGTTGATTGTTTCAAAGGAAACAGAAAAAAAAAACCCTGAAAATGATCACTTCTGGGTTGGCTTACTTCCTCATCAAAGTGAAACAAAACCAGGGACTTCATATGCTTCTTGTGGGGCACCTTCTTGTTTCAGTTATTTGGGAGGGATGACGAAGGTTCACCGTTTCAGAATTTCCTAAAAGACTTGAAACACCTAGCTCCTTTGGAGCTGCAAAAATGATTAGACCTTACATGGTGCGGTCGGTCATGTCTATAAAGTCATGAGGATGGAGCACGCTTCAGAAAAGGGAGGCAGTATAGTCCCAGGAAATAAAGAAAGCCGATGAAGGGAATGCAGGGAAGCTGTAGAGACATATGTCCCTGTGGATGCTGACCTGACCTGGAGGGGAGATTGTGGAAGACTAAGGATAAGTGGTGTGGGTTACTTCCAAAACCACAGCCAAAGCTTGAAGATGAAGGGTCCAAACCAAGCTGTGAATCACTGGGCAAGTGGCTGAGACACGGGTAAAGTGGTATCTCAAGGAGCCCTATTGTGGTTGTGGGTTGTTGTTTTTTTTCCCCTAAGATTTATTTTTAATTTTGTGTAGGTGTTCATGTGTAGTACCCGCGGAGGACAGTAGAGGGCATTAGAGCCCCTGGAGTTGGAGTTACATGGCTGTGAGCCACCTTACGTGGGCACTGGAAACTGAGTCCTCTGGAAGAGCTGTAAACTCTCTCAACTGCTGAGTCATCTGTGCAGTCCTATTCTGGAGCTTTAAGGACACTGCTTTGTTGTTTAATTATATAAAATCATTTCAGAGTTGAGATACCATATGCCTGGACCTGGGGTAGTAAGATGATACCATTCATGTGCTCACTTTGATTAACAGAGTTAAAAGAGCTGCCACTGAATAAGTCTAAGTAGCCTCTGTGGGTCTTCACGCCATTGAGTAGATGATCCCATCAATAGAGAAGACAGCTGGAGATTGTCCTTCCAAGGAGAGTATTGCCAAATGCAGTCAGGTCTATGCCAACTGCTCAGCTCTTCCTCCCTTTGCTAACAAAACGCTGGGTAACAAAGTGGATGTACGCCATGATAAGCAGCCGTTGTCA
Source organism: Ellobius talpinus (assembly GCA_001685095.1). Lineage (NCBI taxonomy): Eukaryota > Metazoa > Chordata > Mammalia > Rodentia > Cricetidae > Ellobius > Ellobius talpinus. Next base: position 20,713 of record LOJH01006362.1, read on the forward strand.
ACCTGACGGGATCTAGAGACACACTAAGACAAGCCTCCAGGCACAACCATGAGGGATTATGTCAAGTAGGTTAGCCTCTGGACACATCTGTGGGACATCTTCTTGATTAGGTCATTAGAGGTGGTAACTGTCTACCCTGTAAGTGGGCAGGACCATTCTTCTGTCATTTGGGGTCCAGCAAAACGTGAGTGCAGCCATCTCTCTGTTTCTTGATGGGAGATGCACATGACGAGCTGCCTCGACCCCATGGCCAGTGCTTCCTTGTCATAATAGACTGTACTAGATCCCCTGGATTGTGAGCCAGAATAAGCCCCTCCTCCCTGAACTCTAATTGAAGTATTCTATCAGCACAACAGGAAAGGAACTACAACACTCACAAAGAACAGTGACTTCTGTTTTATAATGTGTAAGTTACCCATGATATATGAAACACGGTATTTTATTTCTAAGGTGTTGGTATGGAGGTAGTTGGGACTGGTCATTAGCTGTCCTTCAGAGGTAGGTGGTGAGTCACACCAGGTTCTCTTGTCTACATGGAAAGGAGACTTGTCCGTGGACTTGTTGGACAGAATTCATGAGCATGCGTAGGCCGTGATATAACGGAGCAACACTCAGCACAACTCCTGAATCCGTAACACAGAAGCGCTAAGGTGGAAGCATGATTACTGTCACTGTCTACACCGAGGCCTGTTTGTTGTTGGAGTGTGGGCCAAGAAGAAGAATCTTGGTGCTTTTCTTCAGGACATTTACGAGCCCCCACCCGTGTGACACACAGTGGAAAGTGGTGACTTGTGTGTGTTTCTTGCAGTCCGCAGAGGCCTTCGTACTTGCTAGGGAAGCAGCTTTAATGAATATGTTGCAAAAACAAAGGCCTATTAAGGTTTTGTATGTGTATAGCTCACTGTGATTGCAACGAAATGAAATGCTATAGAAGTGAAGCTGATAATAAAGGATGCCTTAGAGTTTTAATTTGAAATAGATGTATATGTACCATATGTGTGCAGTGCCTGCAGGGGCCAGAGGAGGGCATCAACTACCCTGGAATTAGAGTTACAGGTGGTTGTGAGTTGCCATGTGGATACTGGGAATTGAACCCAGGACCTCTGAAGAATGGTAAGTTTTTTTAACCACTTAACCATCTCTTTAGCTGCTGAATCAACCCTTTAGAGACACTATGAATTCTCCTTCCTTCAATTTTTTTGTGTGATATGTATGTCCTGTCGGGAAATCAGAGAACAAACAGCCATAGTAGTGGCTAAGTTAGCACAGAGGTCCCTGAACAATTAGATAGTAAATCAGATAAAAATTGAGAACTGACTGTCTGGGCTGAGGTCATTTGTAAGTTAAGAACTTATCCATGGTAGGGCAGTGAGACCAACCCATACAGCTCTGCAGAGTATGGGGGTGAGAAAGAAGAATACAGAAAAGGATGTCATGAACAACGTCAACAGAATTGTCAGCTTACGTGAGATGGACAAATTACCAAAGAGCAGGCTTGAGCAGAACAGACACAAAGTCAAAGAAATCCTGCTTAGTTTCATAGCTATGCCACAAATTGAATTAATTACCCCACACTAGCTATGATAACCAATTTGACTTCAGCTGGCACTTCTGGTGAGCTTGCCAAGTATTTAAGGAATGTATAATTGCAATCTTGGGTCAGCTCTTCCAGGGAATACCAAAGGCCACTTCCTAACTTGTTTTATAAATCCAGCAAGTTCTTTATGCCAAGATAGGACAGGGGCATTATAAGAAGGAAAATTTATAGCTAAATATCCCTCATGAACACACATATAAGTTTCTTAAATTATATTTTAGCTCAACAAAAATATACAACATGTCTAGGGGGGGTTAATTCAGGGTTTCAAGGCATGCTTAATTTGAAATGAAATCAACAGACTATGCCACACTGGAGGGAAATAGAAGGCAATTATGATATTGTTTCAAAGGACATAAAATCCATTTTTGATAAAATATGTCATCTGTTCTAAAGAATAGCTTGGACATTGTTGAGACTAACATAGATAAAATCTATGTACAAAAACCATGCAACTAACTTGTGGAAATAGGCAACAATTTCCTTTGGGTTTTGGCATGAAACTTAACTTCTTCCCTCTCCCTTCTTCTAGTAATATCCTTAAGGTCTGGACCAAGTAATAAACAGAGGCAAGAAATGGAATACATAGTAATGGAAAAAATAGGCTCACCTTCAGTCATAAACAATATGATTGATATTTAAAGATTTCAACAATTTTATAATTTAAGGTTCTAATTATGTGTACATGTGCATTTCCATAGATATGCACACACCTCTCCATAACATTTCTTTAAAGTTTTTACATTTATTAAAGTGTGTGCATTTGTGTCTGTGTACATATGTGTGTATGCATGTACATATGTATGTGTGTGCATGTGTTCATATGGTGCTCATGTGTAGGTCAGAAGACAATTTGTATGAGTGGATTCTTTCCTTCTACCATGTGCATCCTGGGGTCTAGGCAAGGCCATCAGGTTTGGTGGCAAGGGCCTTTACCAGCTGAACTACCTCAACTGCCTTGTTTATGGAACTTGTTACAATGGCATGGGGATCTACAATGATGCCAATATGAAAGTCATTAAAGCAACAAGAAATTCAGAACAAATATGTGTATGGAAACAGCCAGTGTGCCTATGAAAACGTGATGCCCTGGCTCATCTATGCTCAGAAAAATGGAGTTAGCAGTTCCATAATGTAACAGGAGGAAGACAGAAAAGATGTGTGTTCCTAAGAGCAAAGAATAATTTGCTTGCTAGCTGTCAGGAGAACCATTACCTTAGAATACCATATTATATAATTGCTTCTTGAGGTCAACTTTAACCTATTTCCACTATTTCCAACAATTCCAGATAAACACCTTGTAATGAAATTCTAGTCTTTAAGGGCGATGGCTGTGCTGACATGGTGTCAAGGCTGTCAGGGACAAGAAGGCTAAAGACACCAAATTGTGATGTGAATGAGGTGGAAACTAGAAGCCATTCTGAGTTTTCAGGCTACCAGGGTAAAGAAGAGGGCAGTAGGAGGGTGGGAAAGAGCCTTTGGGGACAGCGCTACCAATGGGAAGGCTAAAACACAAGAGCCACAAGAGTGCCAAAGGGGGCACTGCAGGCTGAGAGGTACAAGGGTTGTGGAGAGAGTGGAGAGGGACAACTAAACAAACCGTGCATTAAAGTGCATTAGTAAATTCCAGTACTTTGTAGGCTTTTAAAATCATGGCATTTACTCATCCATGCATGTGTACATGTCTGTGGGGGTCAGAAGACAACCTGCAGTAGGTGGTTCTCTCCCCCTACCATGTGGATCCCAGGGACTGAACTTAGGTCACCTATCAAAGGTGGCAAATGGCTTTACCTGCTGAGCCATCTCATTGTGCCCCAAACTGAATACTTTGTATATTAATTAAAAAATGATATGGAAACTAGAAAGAAAGAAAAGAAAGAAGAGGTCATACCAGATCTAGATGAGACACTGCTTGTCCACATGTCTGTTGTCCACATGTCCTTCCAGCAGCACCAAACCCAAGAGCATGGACACAGACAACAGGTGACTTTTCATATGAAAAAGCCATGTTCTTAGGAAGTACCGCAATTTAGGTCAGACATGAAGATGAGAGAACATTCTATACAGAGCATGAAGACAGGGAGTTTGCTTTGGGGCTTAAAAAGGGTCCTCAGGATGATGGAAAGACAACAGTATATCACTTCGGGTCAGCAACAACAGCAAAAAAATGTGGTCCTTTGGACAACATGTCTAACTATAGCATAAACAAGGATACATAGAACAGGAAGCTGCTATGGGAGCACATTCCGCTCCTTCAGCCAATAGCCTTTAAGATACCAGCCCACTTGGGCGTGGCCTCCTATACTATAAACGCAGAAGTAAACCATGAGCACTCTCTTGCTTCCTGCTCTCACTTCTGGCTGCTAGACTCTGTTCCTGTTTCCCATTGGGCAGAGGACTGTTATCTAGGACAGTGATCTGTAAGCTTCCCCTAAATAAATAACCCTTTATTACTCATAATTCTGAACTAGTGTGGGATTATCTTGTGACTTCCGCCATCAGGAAGCCTCAGAATGGTTGAGTTAGAATGGTGAGAGGGTCAAGGGATTAGAGCCGGGCTCCAGGCATCTGCTCATCTCCAAGTTCCAGCCTGGTCAGGTGAGACTTCAGAGAATTGTAACTTAATAAATAAGTAGGCATAAGTAGTTCTAAAATTAGTATTTATCCTTGCTCACTGCTAGAGGCTGTTTACTCATGAAAATAGAAAGAAGGAATGTCTGAATGCCAGTTTAATCTAAAGCCAAATGGAAGTTCTCTCTGATGAACTTTACAGTAGAGTAAGTTTTGAGAAATATTTGTTAGAAAACACTTTATGGGGCCAGTGAGATGACTGTGAAGGTAGCGGTGATTGCCACCAAGACTGAAAATTCAATCTCTTGGCCCCACACAGTTGAAGAAAAGAACCAACTTTTGGAAGTCATCTCTGTTAATATGACCATGGTCATATTAACATATTCACCAAGTGAGTAGTACTATTACATTTAACACATGGGGGAATGCTCTTTCTTAATGAATGCAGTTTATTTTTGATATCTAGATGACTGGCAATAAAGTGACTTGGGATTATTTATAATCTACCCCATCAGGCTGAAGATCATTTAAGAACTAAATGACCTTAAGTGAGGATTTAGATCAATGGTGGGCACTTGTCTTACTGTGTGTGAGGTCTCAGCCCCACACAAGCAAAACCACAAAGAGAATAAAGCACTCTAACACGATGCTTCAAATGAAAGCAAATGAATGATGAAGATGGCTATCCTGGTTTATTTTCAAGTGTTCTAGATCAGAAAAGAAGCTGAAAGACAGAAATTTCAGGACTGGAGAGACAGCTCCATTATTAAGGGAGTTGGATGCTTGAGTTTGGTTCCCAACATCCACTCATGTTGGACAGTTTACAGCTGCCTGTAACTCCAGCTCTAGTGTGTCCAACACCATCTTCTGGCCTCCTTAGGCACTATACATGTAACACACACACACACACACACACACCACATGCACATCAAACTCAAATTAATTTTTAAAAGCCTGGTAATTTCATCTTGAAGTGATGGTTTTTGATACACACAGCAGAAGAATTTCTCAGTTGATAAATGATAGTGTTGTACAAGTATCAATAGCTTCTCTATCAAAATAATCATTACCTATTTAAGAGGGGTCAGAAGCAATTCTCTATTTAGTATTTCAGAACAATATGAAATGAGCACTCCAGAACAAGATCATTCCTCAGTGAAAGGTTTGAGGGAACACTTTGTACATTGGATTTCAACATGTCGGGTAAGAGGGGTCTACATTTGTATGTCTAGAATTTTTTTTTGGTTGTATGTCTAGATATTTTTTTGGTTGTATAAAAAGTCAAACATTCCTAGTTTAAGGTATCAGTTACTGAGAACATAAATGAAAAAGCACAGTGTTCTTAGCATAGGGATGGTTGTATATTAAGATGTTAATACTTGGGTATCCGTTTATTAGCACAGGACAAGACTCATTTTCTTGACAGTTGATATAATCAAAATTCAGTTTGGTCAGAAAATGCTCATTTATTTTCTCTTGGAAATGACATTGACAGCACTTGGGGTAGACAGTAGGTCCCTACAGACGTGGATAACAGATAGTCAACTAAATGAAAGAAACAGCTATAAAGAGGGCTCTCAAAAGCTTTTGTTTCTGAGAGAACAAGGACAGAGGGGACCTGGGAGAGCCCGGTGGAAGAGAGGAACAGAGAGGCCACAAGAAGAATGAGCCCAGTATGAGGCCAGGGCTATTGAGATACTACTGTGGGCAATTGACAACGGACCGTTAGAGGCAGAGATGCATCTTCCTATGCAGCTTCTAGTTGCCAGTGTGATTGTCGTGTGTCTAGTCCTGAACACATTCACTAATGTGACCCCAAATGGCATTTTTATGAAATGAGAAAGTAGGCGAGGAGACGAAGGTCAGGGAAAATGAATATAATGTGAAGTAGAGCAAGCAGATGGGAAGTGTCTACACTGTCCTCAAAGCCTTTACATTCATAGAGATTGTTTATCCTTCGTAACTATGCTTCAGAAACCGTAAGCCCCAGATTTAAAGGTGGCTCAACCAATCATCTAATGTTTACATAATAATGAGGACTCAGAGACAGGGTGACATCCTGTGTGTGTGCACACACATGTGTGTGTATGTTCATTTGTGTATTTATGTGCCCTTGTGTGCCTGGGTGCATTTATGTGTAGAGGTCAACCCCAGGTGTCATTGCTCAGGACAGGTTCTGTCACTGGCCTGGAACTTGCACACTGAGCTAGATGAGGCCAGTGGGTCCAAGGGATCCACCCATCTCTCCCTTCCCATCACTGAGTTGGCATAAGGACACCACCATTCCCAGCTTCTGTATTACTGTTCTGGGCATTGAACTCAGGTCTTTATTCTTGCACTTGCTGGGTTCTCTCTTTGAGTTTTGGATGTCATCCTTAAGCCAATAAAATAAACAAGACAAAAACACAATTAAAAGGCTTCAGTTTCAACACAAATCTCAACACTCTCATTCATGGGGAAAATAAGGAAGGGTGCACTGATTTAGAGACCCCAAATTAAAGAAACTTCAGGACAAAATAAATGAATAGAATAATGATCAAACAGCGGGCAAGTCTTTTCTTGGTTGGCACCATAACATCCGCTGATATCTCAAACAAATTCCTGCTCACCTTCATCCTCCGGTTTGCCTGTTTGACTCCTACTAAGGTCCTCCAGCCCTCATTGCTTTGTCCCAGAAGACTTTAATTTCTATTTAGGGAATGAAGATGTGGATACCGTGAGGTTGATTACAGACTCTTCTAGAATTTTGGCCCTGCTTTTCTATGTCTCTTGCCCAATGGATTTGTGTTTCCCAGACATTATGCAAAGTGTTTGCTAAATCCAGCTGTGCTCTCAATGTTGAGTCTTCTAGTGATGCCTCCATGACAACCTGCTCCTTAACAAATTTCAAACACACATTCGTCTCATGGAGACTTCTGGAAACAGCCACTTCATCTGCATGGAGTAGTAGGGACTGGGGTTATCAGATATGAAACTAGGGGACACGCAGAGGACATACAGACAAGGAGGAAGAAAATGAGTATTTCATGTCATTTGACTTAATTCAGATACTAGAATCAATCGATTTCAGTTTGAAATTAAACCTCATTGATCCTAGTGTTTGACTCTTCAATGTGACTGGGACCATATAAACTTGGAAAGGAGAAATTAGAGAAGAGATAATGAGTTAGAGAGAAATGCACAAGTGAACAGCTCTGTTGGAAGTGGCAAGAAATCTATCAGGTCAGAGATAACACAGGCTTCTGAGTCTTATCCAGGATCCATTTAATCTTCCTTTAGCCTGTCAGGAATCCTTAATTCCTGATGGAAGCTCTCGAACACTGACCATTGGCACGCAATTTTCAACATTCATCTCAATCCAATTTGCCTAATGACTTAAGATTCTTCCATTCTATTTATAGGAACTCCAGAGCTTTTCATTATGAAAACATTCTAGGAAACAGTCTTGTGAGACCTCCTCGGAACCCACGTGAAGAAGGTCACCCACACTCTGGGTTTATTCTCTTCCTTCAACAACGAAGGTCCCATCATGGGGCCTGAATTTATATCACTTCAACCAGAAGTTCAACATCAGCAACCTAGTATTTTCCCCCAAAACCTGGCCCCTGAGAAATTGTTAGGTTAGGGTTTAGAGAGGGAGGATGGGACTCACTGAAAGACCTGAACTGACTAGAGAGACATGGGAGATGTCAAGTTCTGAGATGAAGTTTATAGAAGAGCCCATAGAGAATGGAAGCAGAGAGTGACAGCCACAAGAAAGGAACATCAGATGCAAACTCCCATATTCCTTTGTGTGGACTCTGCACTGGATCTACTGTTTGCTCTCACCCCATCTATGATCCTGAACATTTGACCTACTGTATCCTGGTACTCACTTTCTGTCATCATTCCACTTGTTTTCCTGGTTAGGTTCCCAGTGTATTTCCAATTGTTGGTAAAAGTTGAATTTCCCTATGTTCTGTTCATAAAACCCTTCTGTCCTGTGACTGTTTGGAGACAGACTTCCGTAAGGTGTGAAATAGTGTTTATGAACTCATACACATGTGTATTATACATTGCATACTCTCTGGCCCTTGGGGCTTAATTATACAACTTACCTTAAATATCAAACTTTGTATGAGATTTTGGTGCACTCTGGAGAAAACCAGGTCTACAAAAACCATATTAAATCAAGACTAGAGTGGGAACCTTTTCTGCCCTGGCCCTTTGGTATTTCAAGAGAGTTTTACTAGGTTACCCAAGCTCAACCTGAGCTTAGAATACCCTTGCCTCAGCCTTCCGAGAGCTGGGATGGCAAGTCTGTATCACCCATGCTCAGCTCTGGAGACTCCTTGTAAGGGTTGCTCCATGCCTTTTATCTTAGGCATTCCACACAGAAGAACCCTGTTAGTCTCTGGAAAAGCCTGCTAAAAGCCAATGGGGTATTCATCAGCATTGCCATTGTCTGATCTTTCTTCTTTATCCCCTTCATTTGTGGCTGCCACTGCTCTCCTCCCTTGAGGGCTGAGAGTGTCCACTCTGCAGACGATTGCTGTGATTCTCTTAATGTCTCCAAGACAAATTTCTTTACTAAGCTAAAACCCAAGTGTAGTGATCCTTCACAATTGCATTTTCAAAGCACTAATAGTTGAAGCCAAGGCATGTTCTTCAGCATTCCGGGCTTTGAAGTTTGGCTTTAATGCTGGAGCAAACTGGAAAGACTTGACAAGGTATCATGAGGTACCATTTACAGGTATCTTGATTTAATTGGCCTGGAAAATGGCCTGGACACTGGGATATTTAATGCTCTCCTGGACTGTAATGTGCCTCAGAATTTCAGATCTGCTGTTCTAGGGGATGCTTAGGAAATGTCCCCCAGTCGGTGGCACTGTTTGGGAGAGATTATGGAACCTTTAGAATGTGAGCCTTGCTGGAGGAAGCATTACTTGGGGTGGGCTTTGAGGTCATATAGCCTTACCCACTTCCTATTGTTCTCCACGTGGCTGGGCTATAAGGCTTGCTGCCTCTGTGGCCCTGTTTTTCCTGGCTGTGTCATACCTTCCCAACCACAATAGACTCTCTGGTACCTTAAGACAAGATAAAGCCTTCTTCCCTATGCTGCCTTTGGCCATGGTGTTTTTAACCACAGGAACAGCGAAGTAATGTAGATAGGCTCTCCCTCATTAAACCATTACAATCAACTGTCCATCAAGCTGAGTGATGAAATTGTGTTAAATACGCCGAATCTCAGGCATCTTAACAGAGGATTCCATCACTTATTAAGATCAGAGAGTAATAAAAAATATCTTAGAAAAAACTGAAGTATTTCTGGATGGAACAAGAAATAAAAAAATGAGGACATAATGAAATTTCTTCCCAGCTCAACCCAAGATTCAGTCTGCAGGCAAATAGAGAACACATTAGAAGCGTGTCAAAGAAAGTCAACTCGGGTGTGAAATTGGGCACTCAGTTGAGAGCTTTGTTTCCCATTTTGTATGTTTTATAAATACAAAAGGGACTAATTAGGATTAGATTCCACCAGTTTAAAAATTTTTTTTTAAAAAAAACCCTTTCATATCCAAATACAGGGTAATCCTCTTAGCTGGTACTGACACTGAGGGAGAAACCAAAGGGCCAATTTAGTCATCCCAATTACTGTGGGCTTAAAGGAGTGTGCCAGGGGCAGCAGGAGACTGCCGGCAAATAATAGTTTTTGTTTACATGGAAGTCGTGGTCCATTTTAAGGGTTTATTTAATTATTTATTTATGGGTCCGTGTGCCTGTGTGAGCTTCAGCGCACCATGTGCACACAGCTGTCTACAGTGGTCAGAAGGTGTTGGACACCCTGGTACTGGAGTCCCACGCAGTTCTGTATTGTCTTGAGCATGCTGGACACGGAACCTGGGTCTTCTGCAAGAACAGCCATTGGTCTCAAGCACTGAGCTCTCTCTCCAGCCTGTTGGTTCACTTGGGAAATAGAGCTGAGCCCACCAGCTGAGCCAAATCTTCAGTGTGAGTGTGTTAAAATTCTAGGGGGCCTTCCCCATCCACATGCCTACAGTTGCACTTGTAAACTGCCACGGTCTTCTCTCTAGGCGAAGAATGAGCACTGAGATTTCCTTCTGGCTTTAGGCCTCCTTGTCTGAAAGGGCACCGCTTCGTAACTCACCATCCTGAGATGGATATATGTGCTCTGCCCAGGCTCTGGCAGGTTTAATTTTTTTCTAGGAGTCATAAAATAGATCATTTTGGGCTGACAGTTTTGAGTAAGGGCTTCCATTCAAACCCACATATTGATTTCCCCCCTCCAAGGTACCCAATTCTGTACTTATTTCCAATCTTAGTCCAATTCTGCTGAACTTCAAAATGCATCATGGAAAAAGAGGAGAATCATGGAATCAAGGAGCAAATGTAATGGAATTCTAGAAGGGAGGGAAAGTTTGAATGATGGAGGATCATAAGCATTTTAGTGCAATTTTTTCACCATCAGTTTCATTGTCTTCTATTAAGACATTGTCTTCTTTTCTTTCTTTCTTTCTTTCTTTCTTTCTTTCTTTCTTTCTTTCTT